>JAHBCN010018664.1:0-16865 GCA_019359885.1 Listronotus oregonensis
AATGTGTTTGTGCCAGTTGAGGTTATTCTCAAAAGTAACGCCGACAAGACTAAAAGACTGTTTGTTCTGCAGAACTTGACCCTCATATGTAAGGGATGAGCATTGGAGATTTTTAGGGAAATATGTGTTTTCAGGCATTAAACTGAACAAGATTTTTCTTGCCCAATCCAAATGGTTTGGGTCTTGTAAAAGAGATATCTGCATTGACCTGCGCTTGTTTTCTAAATCAAAATTACATGGTGGCTTAAGAAATTGAATACTAGAGTGGAGGGTACAATCGTTAGCAAAACTATGAATGGGATTGATTGTGGAAGAGAGAAGATCGTTAATGTGTAGAAGAAACAGCGTGGGTGCCAGCACTGAGCCCTGGGGCAACCCGGCATTAATTTGGTAGAAGCTGGAAGAATGACCATCTACAGTAACTGATATACGTCGGTTAAAAAGGAACTGAAAAGCCAAGAGCAAACCTTAGATAGAAGACCGTAAAAAGGAAGATTATTAAGAAGCCCAGCATGCCACACCAGATCGAAAGCTTTGGATATGTCAAGAGCAATGACTCAAGGGACTTGTTCCAGTTGTGTGAGACAAAGAAAAGAAGATTAATTCTAAGAAATGTGTCATGTCGCTTTTATTTTGCAAATAAAAATTGCAGTAGTTATTAACAAAAAAAAAAGATTTTGTTTTTTGATCACTCAAAAACTTCACAAGATAGCGGGAATTGCAAAAAAAACCTTAAAGAGGAGGAAATTTCCATTAAAAACCCACAAATTCCGGATATCTAGCTTAAATATTCATAATATTAATTGTTGCTGAAAATAGGGCTCCGCGCGCATGTTTCTGGATAAGTATGAAAAATCGTAAAATTTTGTTAACTTAGAAAATTCGTTATAAACAAAATAAAAAAAAAATAAATTATTTTATAAAGTCATCTTATTAAGTACACTCATAGAAAGCACTCCAAGGAACGAAAAATTTATAGGGTGATTGTTTAAATAGTTATTTAGCTTATAATGAAAACAAAGGTACGAAAGAAAATACTTAATTAATAATAAGCCAGCTGAAATGACACATTTTTTAGAATTGCAATCCACGTCGAATGAGCCATCGCTCATTATTTTCGTACACTGCTATTTTTTTGCAAAAAACTCACTTTTGGACAAGACTAGATAGCAAGAACTTATTTATCTAGGGTGAAATTAGGCTATTTTAGGTTAGGAGACTCTTAACGTCAAACTAGGTAAATTTAAACCAACTTATTTATATCTAATGTTTTTTTGTTTATCTTTTACTATAGAGGTAGGTAGGTGGGTTTAAAGTGAGTGGACTTTTTACGTTCTTCACCGCGACCGCTCGGTCTATTGTGGCTGACACCTTTTTATCTTTCTCCCAACAGGATCAGACTTCTAACAAATCCGATACAGGATTGGAAGAGCGTTCTTACATATCCTTTTACTCGTGTCGCTATCGGACTCGAGCACAATATGTGTTCTGGTGTCCCTGTCTCCTGGAAAGTATGACGATCAGACGATTAGATCCGTCATGCCCTCCTCTCCTGGTTTAGTGACGTGGGTAGCTACCAGGTCCTTGTTACAGAAACCAGATGTTCTTTCTGAGGCCGTTTCTCCGGTCTTTCCCTATGAAAACGGTTCCATCCGTTTTCTGTTTAAAGCCAGGGAACCCTTTTCCCTACAAAGGCGGTTCTGTCCGCCCTCTGTTTGAAATCAGGGATCCTCTTCTAAGCACCTGTTTGTTCGTGATGGATTAGCCCCTCTCCGTAAAACATGCGCCTGTGACTTTAAGGGCACCTTTCGAAAAGATTACCCGTTTCGGACGGCGCACCTTTGTCTGCTTGTGACCTTGGGTGGCCCTTCTCGAACGGTATCGTTTCGGTCACACTTTGTCCTTTTTTCCTATAAAAGCGGTTCTGTCCGCTTTCTGTTTGGAGCTACGGAAGTAATAGTTCACCCCCGCAGAGCCCCGCATTACAGCAGTAAGGCTAGATACTCTAAGGGGTCGCCCTGTATCTCAGAGGCACCGTTGAAGACCCCTGTTCATTGCACAGGATGTCATTCACTTATCAGCATGGTATGCTAACACCTTGAGATAAGCCTTGTGTTCGTCTTAGCTTTGGATCCCGTTCCATACGGTGGCAACAAGAGTTGCCGATAACCAGCAACTAGCGCATGTTCCCAAAGATCCTACTGGGCCCAACCACGACAACGACGTACGAACACAGCGGTTGGGTTTACTATAGAGGGATTAAAAAAATGAAAATAAAAACCCTTAAAAACGTGCATTTTACACTATAAAATGACTTTTTATGGTATAGAGATCGGATGTAAAAAGTAAAAGTTTATAAATAAATTATCTAGTAAACGTTTTCCAACATTATGACAATTTAGATTTTTTTATCCTAAAACTTTATATATTTATATATTTTTTTAACATTTACACCCAAAAAAGTTTGCCACCATTTAACATATTTTAAAGAAAACGAGAAACACCACTTTTCTAATTTTTTACGCTTTCCAACTGTTAATAAAACACCTTTAAATATAATTCCAGTAGGAATTATTAAACGTGTAATACACAAACTAATTATTGTGTAATTTTTTGGCACAATTATGGCAATAATTTTTGGAATAATTTTCGTATGTGTAAAACGGTTCTAAAACAATAATTGTGCCTGCCCAACATCAGTTTTCGCACGTATAATCTAAGATTACAGGTTGTTACTTAAAACATTCATTTACAAATATCTTCTTAAAGATTTTAAACAAAATATTGGAAATGTTCTTCTTCCTTTCGCATCGTATTGCTTATTTTAATTTAAATAACCTCCATTTTATTTCTTTTTAGATTATACAGGGACGTACCCAAAATCTTCGTCCCAATGTTCTACTTCGCACAGCATGTCGGTCTTAGCGATGAGCTAGCAGAAAACCTACGCATAGTACAAAGTATTCCAGAGTTCCTGCAATACGCCTCTCTAATATTTGGCGCCTTAGGTGCCTTACTGATCGTCTGGGGCGCATGCTCAATATTCAACGTGTGCTCACCGTCCGAAGACAAAATGGACAAACTGCAAAATACTCTGCATGAAGAAATACCCTTAAACGAAAAGATTGGACGAACATGACAATACAAATTAGTTTGTAGTTATTTAAATGTAATTTTTGTAAATAAAGACTATTTTTATATGTAAAGAATATTTTTTTTATCTGTGGGTGTCTTAAGTGTGGCTAGAGGAGCTTATTCACATGGAACCTAAATATTTGAAGGAGAAGGGAAAACCCTTACGTCTAACAGGTTCTATAGTCTAGACACTCGAGGGATGAAGTAACAAAGAAAGGAAAGTTTGGGCCTCCCTAATTGAACTGTTAAGGGATGCATAACTACGTGTTGCTCTGTTTGGAACTGCCAGAGGAGGAATTATATCGGCCAACTCTTTGGAGCAGAGGTCGTAAAAAACACTTAAAAGAGCGATATATATTTGTTATTAAATTAAAATATTACACACAGTACGAAAAAACATCATAAGCACAGAAGCGGTGACCCCACGATTTTATGGAATATCCAAGATCCACAAGGCTGATATTCCGCTGAGACCAATAGTAGCTGCTCCAGGATCGCCCACGTACAACCTAGCCAAGCACCCCACGTCACTCCTGCAACCAGATATAGGAAACACAGATATAGGAGACACACATGTCTAGGACTCGGCACGGTTCGTTAGAAACTCACTGTCATATATGGCTATGAACAGGTAGCCAGAACCTCCCTAAAAAAATGTAATCAAAATAAATACCCAATTCTAATAGTAATCTAAATGATATGTATATGGTCAATTTTTGATCAAAATGTGAATGCCATAAAATGGAATAAAGTAATAAATATCAACAGGCAGTCAAAACCTACTGGTGGAAGATTTTTTTTAATAGCCGTTCAAAAATTTCCCTTTTTAAAAACCACATTAAGCAAAGAATTATTTATTAAAGAGTTATATAATAGTTTTTAGGTATTTACGCTAGTTTCTGTGCTTCTACAAACGTTAATAGTCTCCAATAAAGTTAAATCTGTTTTTTTTTTAATCAAATATACCAAAAATAATCCCACCGCTGCCACCATATAATAATATGCGAAAAATCAAATATTTTAATGTTTTATTTGAAAATGGATCTTCATAAAAAATTGACAACTTCAATAATGTTTTATTAAAAAAAACTCAGCAGGTTATGGCTACCGTTCATAGCCATATATGACTCTCTATCAACGAACGACTGATGGAAATACTCGATTTTGGAGATATTCCAGATGACCTCGTCAAAGTTTTTTGGGCTTGTCTAAGGGGCAGCTATTTCCTGTGGAATGGCAACTTCTATGAACAGATGGATGGCGTAGCTATGAGAAGCCCGCTGAGCCCTACAAACAGCTTTATTAGTTACGTACATATTTACAATACTTCCTAAGACTACGTGTGTACATACAATATATTTACAATACATAAACATAAGTATATACCATATTTATATGGTAACATTCTCGAGTGACTTCCCAGGCTTTAAGAATGGGCGACAACCGGGTGAGGGTTGGGGCTGGTGGGAACCCTAGGTAGTGGGGAAGTATTGGTTTCGGGATGGATAGCATTTTCCGATCAATGATCTCATAAACGTTATTAGCCATTGGTTCTGCTAGAAGCTCGGAGGAATTTTATTAATTAAGTTTTTTTACATGCTGTATTTACAAAGCATTGCTGGGAAAAGAACCCAAAAACCCAGCTTGTTTTATATCAGGTCCTATGTAGCATTGTGTCAGGTACAACGTAGCAATAAATCAAGCCCGGTCTGTATTGTTGTCGGTACTTCACATTTATTCACATTTGTTCAGTATTTGATTCATTATTCGCGCTCTCGTGAAAACATTCGAGCAAAAAGCAACAAGTACAGCTGCCTACAAGCCTACCCTGTGGTTTCGATACATGGATACCTTTGTTGTTTGGAGTCACGGAAAAGCAAACTTGACCAGTTCCTTAACCACCTTAACTCTTAGCATCTAAGCATACTATTCACCATAAAGACAGTAGGAGACCAACAAATAGCCTTTCTGGACGTTCTCCTCAAAAGATCTGGCTGAAATATCAGCCATACAATTTACCGCAAGCCCACACAGACGGACAGGTATTTACATGCACTATTTACCCACCACCCAAGTCAAAAAAACAGGAATTATAAGAACGTTGACAGAACGGACACGGCAAATCTGCAAGCCAGAATATCTAGAAGAGAAAGTGGATCACCTCAGAAAAGCCTTTCAATCCAATGGATATGGGGCATCAGTGATTGACAGGGGTATGAGACTTAATACTTCTTCACCCAGCGACCCGAATAAAACCCCCGTTTGTGAGCTTACCTAACTTTTTTTTTTCCGGGTGACGGATGAATATAGAAAAAAAAAACCCCAAAAAACAAAAAAAACCGATTTTTTTAACCAATTCAAAAACAAAAATTTTTAGATCTCCCAAGGAAAAAGGGGGACCCCTTTCAGTACACGTGTGGAAAAGTGTACATAGGAACCACGAAAAGGGGCTACGAAATAAAAAAAAATTAAAAAACCAAATTTGGGGAAAACAAAAAAAAGATATGGCGGTAAAAGGAAATATTTTTTGAGGAGGTCAAGCTGCTCGCATCTTACTCTGGATATCACAGCCGCCTTGTACGGGAAGCAAGAAAATTCATAAACATACGGACAATATTAATAAAGAAAAAGAAATCCTATGGTTTTAAAAAATTTAAAATTAAAAAAACCCCCAAAAAACAAACCAAGACGCATCTGGATCCCAACCCCGCCCCTTCACCAGGTATGAATAAACCTCCCCCGAGTGTACGTCAATCTGCAACCAGATCGAAAATGGAAGGCCTCAAAAAAACTTGCTATGGCTAGCAAAACTCGGAGAAATTCCAACCCGGAGGGCCCTTTTGGGCTCGCCAAAAAAATTTTTGGGTTTTGCAGTTTAAAATGCAAAACCTAAGTCATTTGGAAAAGATAATAAATAAAGGGGGAAAAAAAAAATGTTTTTCCCCATCACGTCAGGAAAACAATCTCGATCATTCCGGTCACCAGGGGGCAATCTGTTAACAATCAACTCCATCTAACCCGGGGGGCAAAAATTTTATGTTTTGGGCGAAAAATTAAAATTTGCGGAAAAAGTCTGGGCCATTTTCTCCCGGGCCCCGGTTGGGCGAAATTTCGCTTTTCCCCAAAAAATACCAAATACCCCGTCCCCGGGTTTTAAATGGGGCATCGAGAAATTTTGCGGACCCTTTTACAAAATCACCATTTTTTAACTCTAAAACCTTGAAATTGTTTTCCGACCTGAGGGAAAAAATATTTCGATTCGGTTAACCCAAAAATTTGGCCCGGTCCGGTTTAAATATTCAGGATATTTTTTTGTAAACCTGTTTATTAGGTTTTTACCTTTTTTCGTCTTTTAGTGTATTAATAAATGTATGCATTATTTCTTACCAAATTAAATATAACCCATAGGTTAACAGAGTGTAGGCGCCTTGTTTACAAATAACAAGAAACAGATAACAAATTATTATTATTTACGCGTTATATCATAAATAAATACGATTTGGCAAAAGTAATATTTTATTCTTGTTGCTAATATCTTAACAACAAAGCACAATTTTAATGATTACTTTTTAAATGGATAAAATAAATATTTTACTGCTTTAAGCCTAAAATAAACAAACTTTTTTCCTTTTAATTTTTAAAAACCTTTACTTGAAAAATAAAAATTTTTTTTTAAAAAAATTTTTTTTAATTTTTACGTTTTAAAGAAAAAAACCAAAAAAGGGGGAAAAAGTTTTTTTAAAAGGCCCAAAATTTTTGGGGAAAAGTTAGGAAACAAATTTTTTTTAAAGGGGGAAAAAAAAATAATTTTTTGTTTTTTTGATTAAAAATTTTTTTTTAACAAGGGAATTTAAATTTTAAAAAAAAGGGGTTTTTTTAAATTTATTTTTTTTTCCCGACTTTTTTAAAAAAAAATTTGGGGGGGTTTTTTTAAAAATTTTAAAAAAAACCTTAACCCAATTTTCTTTGGAAATTTCATTGGGGTTTTTTTATATAAATTTTGAAAACGATATTTTTTTTTGAAATTTTTTTTAAAAATTTTTAACCAGGTACCTTAAAATTAATTCCCCCCCTTTTTAAATTTTTTTGGGGTTTAAAATTTCAAAGGGGAAAGTTCCCGTTAAATTTGGGTTAAAAAAATTAAACTTTTAATGTTGCAGAATAAAACTAACGTAACTCGTTTAGGGTTTATGACATTATACTCACCTTTTGTTTTTTAAACTACATCTTTGGTAAGAATTATATTTATAAAATGCTTACTCTTATTATGCAAAAACCGTCTGAAAACGTGTTTTTTTGGTTGAAAAATTGACATTTTCAATTGCGAATAACTCAAAAGTAATGCCTTTCGGAAAAACTTTAAAAACAAAAGTTGCTTAGAATTAGTCAATCTATCACTTCCGTACTTATTTTGATAAAGAAACTTGACCACCGAGAAGGGGTGGCACAAGGAAGAAGCGGCATTTTGAGGGTTTGTTTTGGTAGGGAAAAAGCTATTAAGTTTAATAGTTTTTCTTTAAATATCCTTTCAAAATTTTTGAATCTAGGTATCCTTCAGAGAAAAATGTAGACTTCGTCCGGCGTTTTGCATATTTGTTCTGCGGAGTTTGCGAGAAATGTTGCAGAGGACGCGAAAGCTATGATTACCAATCGGTTTGGACTTTGAAAGTAGTTTTTCCGAGGATTTAGTACATTGGAAGATGCATAGGGTTTTTCTGGATAGTGGAAGTGTTAAAACTGGTATTTGTTTAAATATCTTTCCAAATTTTTGAATTCTGAGTATTAGGAACTTTGCCTGGTGTTATGTTGGACATTTCTCTAAACGCTTGCGAAAATGTTCGAGGGGACTTTCTATAAATATTCAAATATTTTCCATTTTCGGCATCTCCAGAAATGAAAAAGCTTCTAGAGCTGTGATTTTTTGAGTCTGGGATGCGTATCAATACTAAATTTCCTTGGTCTTCAATATGGTCCAGACATAATTTTGTTAACTCCTCTCTACGACAAGCGCCCGCTAACCAAAAATCGTAGCCACTTTTATATGTAAATAAGTATCATCTGGCGCTTCATCCATAAATTTCAATATTTCCTTTAAAAAGACTTTACCATTTTGGGTCTAAAACCAACGTCACACGCTTAAATCTATGTTCTTTCGTAACTTAATGACACATTAAGCATAAAGTATCTAAACCATAATTTATTGGGTTTACATGTTTTTGATAAATAAGATAAATAGGCCAGAAAAATATCTTCTTTAAAAGACTTCACACCCTTACTTTGACACCAGCTCTCCAACATAACAAATTCTTTTTTATACCTGTGACGAGATTTCATGGGCAGGAGATACTTTCTATTTCTGCTGCTCCGATAACCGATGCCGGTAAATCGTCATCAGAATCCATTGAAAATGTTTCTCCAATTAGGTTGAAAAATGCGTGACAGAAAATTAATTTTTGATAGATGCATAAACAATTAGTTGGTTGCTATGGATTCTTTGATAATTTATATGAAGTTATTAAAAATATGTACTTACATTTGGTAAATTAGGATTTTTTTATTTTATTCAATAAATGTTATAAATAATTTTACTTTTACCGAAAATGTATTTAAAAAAGTAATAAACGCGAGACTGTGACAGAATATTGACTTTTATGTTTTAGTTTTTCAGGTTTTTATAGTTAACTTTTTTTTATGATAACATGCAAACTAAAAATTTCCTTTACTAATTAGGTAAAATGGGTACGAAATTCTTTATTTTTGTTGAAACCTATCAAAAAAAATAGGCAATTTTAAAAACGAACCAGTGATGTAGTCCTTTAAGAAAATTTTATGTTTTATAACTTTTCTTTTAATTTTAATAACTTTATAAGTGTTGTTCAGGAGTCTGTAAAAAATGACACAAAGTGGCTTTTCACATTTTTTTGTGATATGAGAAAAGCTACAAATAAGTCCACGTTGAATGACCCTATGTACGTATCATCCGAACACCCTGTATTAGAAATATCTACATTTTGAAAACGCGTCCTTAAATAAAATTTCCTTTCAGGGCTCAATTGAATATCAAACGCCATATTATTTTTCAAAATATTCTTACAAAAACTTATTGTTAAACTTATTTCTCCGAAATAATATTTTCTTATGATGGAAAACCCACGGAAAATCCCAATTAATATACGAAAAACATTGTATTAACCCCAATCACATTAGTCATCAAAAATCACCTATTTATCAAAAATATTTTCCATAAATAATTTTAGGTCACACAATTATAAAAACCGGGCTGATGCCACCTTATTCAAAATTTCATCAGCCAAATTTATAATTAATTACTTATTTTTACTAATAAGAAAACAAAATTTACAAAAAATGGATGATAATGTTCGTTCAGAAGTCAAAGGTCTTTTTCTTAGCAAAATAGGACGTCGAGGTTTTTTCAAAATGTTTCTAAAAAGGCTTTTTCATATGGATGGTGCAACACATACTCATGTTGCATGCCTGTAATAAAAATTGGAAGAAATAGGAGCAAGGTCAGCATTTTCCTTTTTAAAAATGTAATTAATAAAGATTTTCTTTTCTTATTTAAATCTAGTTTTAAAAAAAAATTGAACCTAAGTTAAAGAAATTTGGACAATACAGTAGTAATATCATTTGACAAACTATGCTTAAGGCTGTGTGACAGGATTAATAACCGGACACTGCACCCTAAGAAAACATATGCACACTATGGGCATCTATAGAGAAGAACCCATTTGCAGACTATGTGACGAAGAGGAAGAGACAGCCTCTCACATCATATATGAGTGCCCTGCACTTACATACTGGAGAACAAATCAAAACCTCATGGTGGACACTAACCACCAGGAGGCTGGAGACCAGAAAAGAACAGTAAAAGGGCTACTACACCTGTCTAAGGTGTCAAACCTTTGATAAGCTGAAACAAATTACACAAGCAAGATACAACAAGCCTGTAGGTGCAGTTCAGGCGGACAAAACCTCAACTTGTGTATTTAGTTTATCAATCAATCAATCAATCAATGCTTAAGGCTTTCAACTAGTTAACTAAGAAAATCAAAGTATACCGGTAAAGTTTCTTTTCTTATAGTAAATGTCCTTTGTTGTTTTGTATATTTTGTATTATGGTATTTAAATTTTTACCTATTAGATATTTTTTAACCAAAAAATACAGATATATTAAAAGCAATGCAAAATAATACGCTAAACCCACCTAAGCTCAAAAAAAACTTATGTGCGTTTTCACCCCGCAAAATCCAGCTGAAATCCCCTAAAAATCCTCCGTAGAGCACATCGCTCTATTCCATGCATCAAGAAAATTTAGAGCTTTTCCTCGAACTCCCGCATTATCTGCAGAAATGGCACAAGAAAATTAGTTCTAAGTGAAATTGCCATTGTTATATCCTTTGGGATAACGCAGTGAAATTAAATTTAACTCCGTTTAAGTCTAAGATTTTAGATAATTGAATTGAATCGCTAATAAAATCAGACTAAATTTGATTATCTTAAACTTAAATGAAAAAACTATACTAACTAGATTAATTGATTAATTAATTGAGATTATTGTTTATGTATTACCGTTTTAAAAACGCAACATATTTACTTGGCGTTATATCGTTACATTGTATAACTGGACAAACAAGAACAAAGTTTAGATGAAAGAGTGAAGGAAGGAAGTTTGCTTATGTTCGCATCATATCAAACATTCAAATATATCAAGAATAATGATCTAAGATTCAAAAGAAGCTCAAGAAACCTATATGAAACAAAACATAATTTTAAACTTGAAGAAATTTGAAATTTGTATTTGCAAATTAAACTGAAAATTCTTTGAAAAAAGTAATTAACGTTTAAGAGTGCATTTACGCTACACCTTAGGGGTCGGGCGAAAGGACGCGGAGACGGTGGGCGGAGACTAACAAACTCCCACTACTACAATTTTCGTATAGCCGCATTAAAAATATTATATTTTATTTAGGTCCTTCCAAATTCGGTGTATCGATGCGATGTTGTTTCTGATTGCAAGCCTACAGGAGATAACGTTTTTCGGTAACTATTTTTCACTTAAATGACATAAATTATACACCATTTTAAAGGTAGGAAATAATCTATGCCTCTGCTGTAACAGATTTTTGAAATATGAGTCGAGTTAAAAGAAAATAGTATCTAAACATTACCGATTTTAGGGTGACTTTCACTCAAGGAAATATTAAAAACTAAATCCAAATTTAAAAAAACTATTACAGCAGAAGCCTAGATTTAAGTGTTGGCTTTTATATAGTTTTTGAAAATTATCGATAACTTATACCGTTTTTGAAAAAAACATTATGCCCCGAACTCCAAATTGGATAACTTTATCAAGTTATGTACTTTTTTTCGTACATATTTTTTGTAGGGGCAGTTCCCGTTGTACATAAGTGATTTGGTAGGATCTCTTCACTTTTTTTAGGTTCAATGAATGAAATAAAGTCCTGTCTGCAATTTAAATTTTAAGACTTTTAGAAACTTAGGTTCAATCAGATTGCAAACTTTTAAAATGTACGGCATTACCACCCCTTGTTTCAGGGTGTTCCAACTAAAAATGTGCAGTTTTTAGAATTTTTTCTTTACAGAAGAAAGCCGGAAGAGTCTGTGGTGCTGGAACTTATGATTTTTCTGGCTATGTGAACTTTATTTTGCCTCGGCCAGAGTCGAGGAGCTCCATGGCGCTTCACAGACGCTCCAGCGTCAGCTATCTCATTAATCACCGCATGCGTTTTCATAAATTAGTTTTGGCTTTTTCGTTAACAAATGTAGGCAGACTTTGTCTGCAGCTTTTGCTATTTCTAGATTATTTCGGCTCTTATTTTAAATTTTAAAACTTCTTTTTCTACACTGTTCACACCACATATAATTATGTTTTTTTGTAACTTAAAGTTGTTTAGGACCGCTTGCACCAATTGAAATTTAAGCTTGTTGCCAATTTGGGGGCGAGAAATTCTAGAATTAGCAGCGATGCGTGCCCCACTGGTGCTTTTGAGAAGGACGAAGGGCCATCGGCCATGTTTTACCATTGGCACTTTCACGTCATTCTTCATGCTGAGAACTAGGAAAATTTGCAGCTACTGGTATTCAAGTCATCTTTTGTGTGAATTTTGTTTTTGCGTTGCTTTGGCTGTTTCGGGAAAGAAATTGCATTGCAGGACTTGCAGTTCGACGCCGCAGGGATAACGTGTTAGTTGAAAATCCTTAACATCTTGGGTAAGTTCTTCTAATTATTCTAACTGAGTATTTTCCGTAAAACGGTACATTAATAGATTTATTTGTGTTTTTTTTTAAGACGCGCTGGGGTTCAGGAGATTTTCATTATTTTTCTATATATTACGTCATGCGTTGGGCAAGTCGAATTTCAGTAAGAATTAATTATTAATTACCCTAATTAAGTACACCAATTTAAGGGGTTTGTTGTGGCCAATTTATTGCGAGAATCGCAGTTTTAATAAATCGCCGTTAGATGGCGCTTGTGTATAGATTCTTTGTCTCTTTTAGTATTAATTAATTTTCTGGGGTTAAATTACCTTCTTTTGGTAATAAATTTTAATTACTTAGTTTTCTTGTCATATTTCTTTTCTTTTTGAGACTTTTCTTCAGGGTATAAGTATCTGGGTGACTGTTCGAGACCTATTTATTATTTAAATTGTCAATTTAGTAGGCCGGAGAGGCTTTTGTTATACTTAACAAAAATTAGTTATTTTTTTTTTTTTACCTTATTTAAATTATCATTTATCAATGATATTTAAGTTTTTTTAAATTTTGTTGTTATCTTCTAATTCTACAAGATAGAGTGTTTTTTAAAGAAAAAAAGCAAACAAGTAAATATATCGAGATTGAACTATTTAAATTATCAGTCAAAACCTACTTATTATTTGTTTTTGAAGTAAAAATAAAAATCAATAAATATGTTTTGGGCTTTTACCTACGATTAAATACAATCGTATGGATATATTACCTTTTATTTTACACTAGTTAAGTGATTGTTAATTAACTTTTGGTAGCTAGGGAATATGTTTTTTTTTTTTTTTTGGTGCCAATGGAATAGGGCATAATTTTTTTGTAAACTAGTTTACTAAAACAATTTTTTTTTTTTGTTATCTTGATTTAATGGGATTTTTATTGTTTTATAATTAATTAACGTTGCTTACTTAATAAGTAATTATTTTTTTTTTGTTTACTAAAAGGTCTCGAACCAAGCACCAGATTTTAAATTTTTCCTTCTATTAACCTTTTTTTAATGAAACACATACAGTATGGGATTTGAGGGAATTTTCTTGGGATTTTTAAAGTCGCTTAATTAACTTTCGTTTTATTGGGTTTTAATTAGTATTTAATTTTGTAGGGTTCTTCGGACGGGCCATTATTCTGCTGGGCCATTAATTAATTTTGAAACGGTTTTCGTTTTGGTTTGGAGGGGCCATCAATTTGGTAAAAGTTTTCTTGGGACGGGTCAGAGATAGTGACCATTTAGCTGTTAAAGTGTGTTGTTTGTAGTTTTGGACACCATCCCTCTTCACGGTGTAGTGGCTGGCACACCTGCCATCACTTGGATTCAACAAAACAGGCAAAATTAAAATTAACTTACTAACAATTTTTTTAACACTTTTCAAGAAACAATTTAGGACTCTACCATTTAAATTTTTACCATATTGTTATAAATTTTTTGCGGCCCTTTCTTTTATTTTTATTGTAATATTTTTTGGTAAATCTTAATTTTTCTTATTGGTTTTCAAATGGTGCACCTGGTCATTAATTATTGTTAATTAAATATTTAAGCGGTATTTATATATATTTTATATTTTATATATTTTCTTTGAAATTGTAGACTTATATTTTTAATATTTATTCTTTTCATCAGTATAGAAAATTTAACAGTTATTAAGCGCATTCACCATTTTATTTTGATTATTTTTTTTTGTGTAAACTTTAAATTACAAATTTATAATAAATTATATTAACTATTTGTTTTAGATATAGTGTTTTATTTGGCTCGCCTAATGTCTCCTTTTTCTAATGTTAATATTGTTTAGTAAAATTTTTCTTGTCTTTGGTAGTAAAGTTGAACAAGAGTTCCCAATTAAACCTTGGAAGGTCTCTGCTAGGCCTGGCACCAAAAGCAGTGGCGCCCAGTTTAACCCCCCTACTCTCCGGCAAATGAGTTAGGGCATTTTTGCACCACTCTCTGCTACTCACCCCTTCCCGCTTTACTGTACTTTTACTATTTAATTTTTATTAATTTTATTTAAAAAAAAAAATTAAAAAAAATAAAAATTTTTTTGGCTGCCAACGGCCAAATATAGTTGGAAAAGTGTTTTTAGGCCAAAACACTTGGGCTAAAGCAACTGCGTGACAATTTAAAAAAATAAGTCTGGCTGATATTTAGTTTGTTTAACCGCCATAATTTTTAACGGGTTTTACTAAGCCGAGCAAATAAACTATTCTCGCAAAATAGTTTATTTTTTCACCTTCAACTAACTTCACACGGAAAAGATTTTGAAGTTTAAAGTTATGTCACGCACCTCATGGTTATGTTTATGTTATATTTTCTGGCTTGTGGTGATTGTAGATGTTTAGCAGGCTACCAAAATGAGCGACACTAAAAGACAACCAATTTTTTAAATGAAGAAAAGATTACACTTTTGAATATACTTGCTAAACACCTGATTGGTGTTACAGAACAAATGCTTAATGTAGAATAAATAATTTTCCTATTTTTGGAGCGTTTCCAAATATTTGAAAAAGAGAACCTAAGAAAGAAGACAATTTAATCAGTTTGACTTAAGCTTGACATAATTGAGCAAACGTGGCACAAAAATAAGCCTTACGAGGGATTTTTGGGCAGTAAGATGGATTTGACTGAGGTTTTTTGCATTCGATTCGTATGTATGTCCACAAACTTTGTGAACAAGTTTTATTAATGTTAAATGAAAAACTGCATTTGTGCCTTAGAAAAATGTGTTTTCGAAATGTATTTTAAAGTTTGCAATAATAAAATATTTATAACTAGGTAAATAATAATGGAAATAAGCCAGAATTTGTTACTCAGGAGGTTTTCGAGGTTGCTTAACACGAACATGACATTGGCAAGGGCCTACGGAGTACCTATTGTGCGCTAAGCGCTAAGGATGGTGTAAAGGTCGTCTTCTAAAGTTTTACGACAATTTCTTCTAATATTGTAACTCGGGGGTTTTCGAGGTCGAAGAACCTGACATTAACAATGGCATGCGGAGTACCTGATGCGCACTAAGGATGGTGTAAATGTCGTCTTCTGGAGTTTTATGACAAAACCTGCTACTATCAGTGCAATTTCTTTATTCGGGGGATTTTTGTGGTCGCTGAACACAAGTATGACATTAACAAGGGCCTGCAGAGTACCTGGTGCCAAGCCGCCGCCAGAGAAAATTGTAGAGAGGGTCAAAAAGTTTAGGTTAATTTACTAGTTCAGAATTAATTGAATTAAAAACACAAGTAAAAATACCATAACTTCAATTTCTAAATAATAATCATATTTATTAAATTTATAGACGATATTGTGAAATTTAAGGATTTAGACAGGAATTGTTTTATTTTAGGTAATTTTCAAAAACCCAGGAGGGTCCACGGATCTCCCCTGACCCCCCTGCCGGCGGCCTTCCATGGTGCGCGCTTAAAATGGTATAAACGTCGTCTTCTGGAGTTTTACGACAATTCCTTCTAATATCAGCTCAATTTTGATATTCGGGGGTTTTCGAGGTCGCTGAACACCAATATGATTTTGAAAAGGGCCTGCGGAGTACCTGGTGCGCGCTAAGGGTGGTGTAATCGTCGTCTTCTGGAGTTTTACGACAAATCCTTCTAATATCAATTCAATTTCTATACTGGAGGTAACCTCAATGAATTGTTGACACTGATAATTTCGTACATTCACTTAGTCTTTTCATAATACTTTTGTCTATAATTTCTTTCTTTTCTCTTTTTAAGCACTCCTGTGTTGAAAATAATACGATGTCACTCTACATGTAAGTCTTTGTTCTTAAATACAGGACTACTTTTAACAAAACCTAATTCAGAGTCAATATTTTTCTTGTATTTAATGGTAATAATTATTAGAGATACCTCGAAGACCATGATCTGGTACCGGGTACTAAAATACTCGCATAGCTCGGGCAACAACTTTCAGCAGCAGGCGTAAAAGTGCTATTTTACGCCCTTGGTAGAAAAATAACTTTTAAAAATACAGAAACTCTATCGAATTTCAATTTTTGCATGCATTTTATAATTTAATTTAATTTGATTTGTGTTTTTAACAAATATATATTATGTTAAACCCTCGGCCCCAAAATTTAATAAGACATCATAGAAAAGAAGAAAACTTTTAAAGGAATTTTAGGGGTTTTCCTCGGAGAATGATTCGTCTTATCGCAAAGACTTTCCACAATGCAACTTTATGAGATATAATAGCCCAGAGGATATGGCGTCATTTTCAAGGAAAAATGTCTAAAAAGGTTCAATGACATGGAATGTAATTTTGAGACGGTGTTTATCGGTATAAATACGTATTTTTTTAAAGATATTTCAGTTTAAAATATTGATTGATTGATTGATTGATAAAATAAATACACAAGTTGAGGTTTTGTCCGCCTCGACACTGCAGCCTACAGTGCAGCCTTTTGTATCTCTTGTGTATTTGTTTCAGTTAAAAGGTT
>JAHBCN010018665.1:0-16780 GCA_019359885.1 Listronotus oregonensis
ATTTATTTATTGATGACATATTTTATTTTCTGTCGTGAATTTCTGCCATTTTCAAAAAATAAATTCAGATTTGGAAGAAATCCGGATATTTCCGATATTATATTATAACAACGGCAGAAGTGAGTGCAGATTTTTACCAGTGAAATCCAGGTTAAGATATGAACATAAATATCACATTTTTACCGGATGGCGGACTTAAAAAAGAATCAAAATTTTTGAGTGAAGATATTCTCTTAGTTTTTTTTTTTGAAAAAGCCAAATCTATGAATTCATCCACCTTATGGAGTCGATTCTCCATGTTAAAAAGTTGTTTGGCAATAAAAGAAAATACTCAAACCAATATACAAAAACTATCGCTTTTTTGAAACGACAAGCTGTAGGATATGTACCAAAGAAATCCGAGGTTCTTACATCAGAACAAATAACCAAATTTTTATCTGAAGCTTCAGGTGGACAACATCTACTAGCAAAAGTAATTTTAGTGTTTGAGTTTAGACGATGTGGAAGATAATGGGCGTTTCCTTGTCGTGTTCTTACGAGATGGAAAAACTCACAGGTCAAGAAGTTTTACCATTACCAATGAAAATTGCAAATTCAATCCCTGTACACTTTACCGTAAATATGCAGATCTCCGCCCTAAAAATATGGAGAGTAGAAGATTATTTGTTGCATACCGAAACCAAAGATGTTACGCTCAACATGTTGGGTGCCATACTATCAGTGGTATTCCAAAACTTGTTGCAAAATACTTAAAACTAAAAAATCACGAAGAATATACCGGACATGGGCTAAGGCGTTCTTCGGCTACCATGTTGGTAGAAAGCGGTGGTGATTTGCTCACTTTGAAAAGACACGGAGGATGGCTTTCTTCGAATGTAGCAGAAGGATATAAAGAGGAGTCCATGCAAAGAAAAATTGAAGTATCCCAAAAGTTGTTTAGGCCTTGTAACTTGGAAATTACAAAATCTGTAACAGTCAATCAAGAGAACCAAAACATACACGAACACTCCGCTTCAACATCTTTAGTTCAACAAAAAGAAATACAGAAGGGATTGAGCCTCAACAATAATACGAATTGTACAATAAATATAACCATTAATCATAACAGTTCCGTCCAAAATTAATTTTCTTAGATTTAATTAGCTTGTAATTTTCTTTTGTTAATTTGTTTTACTGTTGCAATTTTCTTAAATCATTTTGGCGATGTTTTTTGTTTATGTTGTTTTCAGGTACCTAAGTATAATATAATAAAAAATATCGTTTATTACACGTTCAGAAATGGATTTTTCCGTTCTTGCATGACTTCCCGTGTTCGGCTGCGCCTCACAAGAGAATTTGTCACGCGCGCACGGAAAAATCGTCATTTCCGTACTGGTAATGAAATATACTATAACAGTATTAAGCCCGGACTCAATACTGTAAAAGTTCATTTTCTGGACCAAAACCAGGTATCTAAAATTTGAATTTTGTAAAAAAGTTTATCAGAGACGGTAGTTTATTTTAGACAATTCTTTGGTTTCTGTTCAGAACCACAACCGCAATTAACACTGTTACAAAATGGGTTAAAATTACATCTTTTTTATTCTAACAAATATATACTTTTACACAATACAAATATAACGAAGTTATATTTATAGGTAATTTATCATAAGTATGCGTTTTTTACTTTATAAAAACTTATAAATCCAAATAAATAACGAGTATTTACTTAAATTCAGTCTAAATTATCCAAATTTTCTTCAAATTTAGAATATGTAAAAAAATTACACAATGGCTAATGTACTGTTTTATTAGTTCCTTTTAATTTACACTCTGCCACCGCATGGTGTGATCCAGTTGGACTAGACGAATGAAGCATTCAATAACACGAGTCCACAAAAAAAGTGGTGTTGGCTGGGTGTCGGATTAAAATTTTCTGGCGTACTTATTTCCGCTAAACACAAATCTAAATTCAAAATTGGGGATCAAACAGCTAAAAATCGAGAAAACCCCAAAAAATCGACACGGTATAGTCTGTCTCAAAGTATATTGTTATGGCTTTTGACGGACCATACCCCAATAAACCTTTATCGATTTTATTACCTATTGTTATTGGGTAAACCCATTTGTTCATAAGGGCAGGGGTGGGCCAGGTATTTCTTGAGTATTAACCATTAGGCATATAAATATTTTGGCTAATATTTTGGTGGCAGTGTTGAATAACCGTTTTTACTGTGCATTTCGAAAAAGTTGTTTTACGAGAATATAACTATGTCGCGTCGAAATCATTTGTCATTAGATGCAAAACAGGTTGTGAAAAATGTGTATGAAACTTTAATCAATAGAGGACTAATTAAACAAGAAGCTTTAAAAAAACCTGTCTACTTACAAAAACTCCAATATCATCGATAAGGGATATTATTATTAGTAAAGAATTGAACAAAAGAAAAAAACGTAGTGATTTTCAATCTCACCGTATAGACAATAGTGATCAGGAAATAATAAAAAGAAAAATATATTGTCTTTATGAAAGCGGAGTTATTCCTACCTTGGATAAACTGAAAAGAAGCTAGACGAAGACGAAACCAATATAAATATTAGCCGTGCCACCCTCCATAGAGTTGTTTGTAAAATGAGATTTAAATACCGCAAAATAGACAAAAGACCAGTAGTAATGGAATCGCACAGATTACGCACTTGGAGATTTAATTACCTTCAAGAAATTCAAAAGATATAGGTTAGAAAACAGATCCATAATTTACCTTGATGAAACATGGTCCGATGCACACGACACAGTATCCAAAGGATGGGTTGATTCCACTCAAAAGACGGATTTGTCCCAAACTGCTTGCTGTTGTCTGCAAAGAATATTAAGTTCTAACTTGGATTATCATGAGGATACAAGTGCAGAACTTTTTAAAACTGGTTTCAAAATTATCTTTTAAAAAATATTCCAAATAACAGTGTAATTTCATGGATAACGCAAGCTACCACAGCCGTCTGCTACAGAAAGCACCAGTTTCATCAAGTTAAAACACTGAAATCCAGGAATATTTGTTAGAAAATGATATTTATTTTGAATTTAGTTACAAAAAAACGCATCTTTTGGAAGTCCTAAATGCATATGCAATTAAAAAACAATATGTATGTGATAATTTGGCTGAACAGGCTGGGCATACTGTCTTACGGCTTCCTCCGTATGTATGTTTAACCCCATAGAGCATTCGTGGAACCAGGTAAAATCAAAGATCAGAGCAAAAAATGTAACACCTACTTTCAGTCCTAGTGTTATAAATTTGATAAAAAATGTAATTACTAACATACCAGTTGAGAGCTGGAAAAATTCAATACAGCACATTATAAAAATTGAGGACTCTTACATTTCTATCCAAAACAACATAAATCCTATTGTAATTAATCTCAATGATGACTCTGATAGTAAAACAGAATTAGATTTAGATATTTAGATTATAAATGTAATTATGTATAGATAATGCAGTTATAAATTTATTAAAACTTTGCATATATTTAATTTCTTAATGTAATTTTAAGATTATACTTACCTAAATAAACAATAAAGTATAAGTATAAATCTTTATATTAATAAAGTCAGTCCCTAATATTCTTCTTTTAATACCTACCGATCCGCATAATCCATAAATGAAGGCAAGGGCTAACACGGTATACTTTAAGACATTTACCGGCAGAAACCTGCTACCACGGAATATTTGGACTACGACTATATAAAATATAAGGGATACAAAAAATTTCGTTAAACAGAAAAGAGAGCTTTTTAAATTGTCTATAAAAAAGTTATATAAACATTTTTGATAAGATAAATAATAAAACAGATATAAACAAAAATATAATTTTGACAAAAAAATTCCGTCCAAAATAGAAAAAAATAATTATTATTGTGATCTTTGGGATTTTTTAATATTAATTAATTTATTAGATTTATTTAAATTCCAGATCAAGCAAAATATGCAGAAAAAATCCAAAAATATAAAAAAATTACAAAATTCTGTTTTTGATTATAATTCGAAAAATTTTGTTTTAGACAAAAAAGGTTATATTTTTCTTGTATATTTTATCCTATAAAGTTTCGTGTTTCTTTAACAGTTTTTAAGATATTGACGTTTTAAATTAAAAAAAAATCGTGTTCTGAAATTACGCCAGTTTGAAAAACTTATATATTTACGGTGTTTTTCCAAAAAAAACTTTTAATACTAGAAATTGTTTAATCTCACTCCAATAAGACTCAATGCCAGCAGTCATGTGTAATGGGTTGTACCCTTTTTATAGAATCCCTATCCTGTGCCCAATGAATACTGATATAAACCCTCGTATAAGTGCACTTTATAGACAGGTGAAAGAAGAAGGCAGAATTCAATTTAAAATGGCGCAGGATGCTTTTGAATAAGTAAGGAAAAAGGAGGAAAAGACCTTGCAATATACAGCTTGAATGATTTTTTTAAAACTTAGATAATACATTATTTTAATACCCATTTGTCCTATATAAGAATACGCTTTATAGAGGTATCTTGTATGTTATATATAAACGATTCAGGAAGGGTAAATTCACTAAGAATTACGTCATTAGTGTTTTGCTATATTATATATATATATATATATATATATATATATATATATATATATATATATATATATATATATATATATATTATATATATAAAAAAAATTTTTTACATATATAAATTATGTGATTACCACTAATAATACGTTTTATTTTTTTAAGATGTACAAGTAAATTGAAATCTGCCGATCATCCCATTTTTTAAAGAATAACTTAGAAAGATGATTTTGTTGGTATTTTTACTAATGTAGTACTTTCCTTATGCGGGGAAGATAAAAACTTAACTAACAGTTTTAAACAGCTGGAAATGGTTGTCTTTTTAAATACGACCCTACGGTTAATCGCAGACCCATACAATTGACCGTCATTTTTTACCTGGTTTTTTATCCTATTAGAGATGCCTTTTTCTATTGAAAATAACCATGTGCCACACTTGATGCTGAGGCACTCAAAAATAAAACATTTTAATTAAGGAAGTGATAGGTAAGGAGTTTATTTTCTTTTACATGCAATAAAACATTTTTTGCTACAACCAAGCGAAACATACCATGTTTGCGCTTTTCCGAGGAGCGAGGGTTTTCTTACTTTGTCGCTCGCCGAGCGGCAAAGTAACCAAGACGCTTGCTGAGTTACCATGCAAACCATAATAGAAAAACTGTAAAACTGTTTTTAATTGTTGTTTTTGACAGTGGTGTGTATTTTTAAACTGTCAAATTTGAGGTTATCAGAAATTTATTAATTATTAATTAATTTTTATCAAATTATAGAAAGAATCTTGTGTGTAATTCGAGTGCAAAGTAAGATTGCCGCTACGCGTCGCGCGTCAAACTTCTTGCTCAGAGCGGCAATGTATTACTTTGCACTTTTAATACACAAATAGATATTTTTTGTATCTTTTATCTAAATATTTTCTATTTTACATTTGAAATTATAATGGCAGTGCGCTTTATTTGAAATTTTTTCTTTCTATGATCGATCTGGCAAGCATTGACCTTATGAGAAAATGGGTGGTACACATAATAACCACCAATAACTATTTTATTGATATGACTAATAAATCAAAAATGTATTTTTATTTGCAAAGCTTTTATTGGTATCTAATCTGTTTCACGGTAATATGACAGTGCCGTGGTAAAAATATCATTTTAAAAATTTCTGATGTTTTTGTAATTGCGATCTAATACAGGGTTATTAATTTCTACAAATTTAAAATATATTTTAAATCTTTATTTTTAAATGACTTACCATGACCCGCTGATATTTACGAGTATACCTATTATAACACCCGTTATAAATAGGGTATAAGGAAAAATGCGAATACGCTTGACACATCCTTTACAACTTTTTCTTTTAATGGACGTTTATACTTGTAAAGAAATAATATTAATTGTTTTTTTTTTATTGGCTTTTTCTTTAGGGTTAAAAAAAAAAAACCTAAAAACGCAAAATTTTGTTTTCCCAAAAATTTTAAAAAAACGGGAAAAGCCCATTTTTTTAAAAATAAATTTAGCTTTGCGAATGTTGCATTATCCATACTTTCCCGTTATATTATTTTCATATATTCGAATTATATTATTTTAATAATTATTTTGTTTCAATTGCTAATCGCTTATACTTATCAGTAAATGTTTTGTCATTCGGCTAAAACATTTTTTCTTAATGTTAAAAAGTTACTCTTTTGCCGTTTCTTTAATCGAGAAGTTTTAAGCTGGATTTACAGTTTGACGTTGTCGTTCGTCGTTTAACACTTGCAGTTTACAGCCCAAACAACAGTTTTATATTCATTTGGGACACACTGTATTACGTCACATTTACCCTTTCTTCTCGCTGCTCTAACCATAATTACGAACAGCTTAAAAATGTTAAAGGGATATTAAATAAGACAATAAATTCCTAATGTACCCAAAAATAATAAACCACGTTGCTTTGTTTTTTGCATGCATTTTGTACAGTAATGCACTACATTAAAAACCTCAAAATCATACAGTAATTGATTATTTTACACCATAGCACACCATTACTGCATAGCGACCATTACTTTATAAAAATACAACTTAACAAGAAAGAAAACGTTTATATTAAACAGTGCTAACCAATCAAAAGTTAAACACTTGACTTCAAGTATTAAAGGCTTTCCGGTCGAAGGCCGCACGAATGTCGCCCCAAAAACACCCAAAAAGAGCAGAGAAAATTGGACGCGAATGTGACGTTTGGAAAGTCAAATGCGGATTAAATAACAATTTTTCTTTTTTTGTAAATGTATGCAAAAAAGTTTTTACCAGGTAAGTCGTTGGACGATTTTTTATTATTAATTATCTACAAAATGCAAAAAATAGTATACGCACCTCGCAGAAAAGTGATTTTACTTGACTCGTATGGTATTTAAATCCCCCTTCGTTCGGATTAAAGGTACCATGCTTTCAAGCAAAATTCACTTTCTGTACTTGAAAAGTCGAAATACATACAAGACATAAAAATATTTAGATAAAAACAGCGAATGTTCACGAAGATTTATGTTATTGAAAAGAAGCGAATGGTCAAAAATCTTGTTTTATTCGCCGTTTTTTCTTCACTTTATTGTGTAAAAAAACGTTCATACTCAAATATTTGGAACATTCGTATTTTTTTAATATCTATTTTTCTTACTAAAAAACATTCGCTGTTCTTTATAAGCAGGGCAGTGCTTTGCGATACACTGATAATCTTGATAGGGTTAATCCATTTAGACACAAAACAAAATTAAATATTTTTATAGAAATTAAAATTACCTAAATATAATACTAAAAAGTAATGGGACTCTTAATGTAATTTAAATTCCATACATCTCCGATGAAATATGTACGGGATGGGTTGCAAGCACCATGCAAGAAAGTAAATAAATGAATAACCCGTATTGCTTTAATGAAATATGCAGGTCCTGTGTTGCTTACACATTAAATATTTATTTTTCAAAAGAACACAATAAATTTTGATAACCTCATTGCCTATTCTTAATCGTTTATACATTTGTTAGGCTGTCAAAATAGATATTTACAATGGGAGGATGCCGTTTTAGTCATAACTTTACAACAGAGATACATAAATAATAAAACAAATTATTATAAAATTTGATTAGGATTTTAAGTGGGTTAATTAAACCATTATGTAAAAAGCAACTGTTTTAATACTTAATAGTATTACTTAAAGGTAAAACCTTTATATAAAGATTCTAACTTTATATGTAGTTGCATTATTTAAAGAGAAAACCTTTATATTTACCACAGCAGAAAAGCAATTAAAAAAACATATTTAAACAATTTATGCCAATCCGGTAAAAAAATTAACAAAAACGTTAAAAAAACCTATATAACATCTGAAAATTACTTTTTAATATAATAATAACTAAGATTATACGATTTTTAATTTCTTGACCCTAAAATCGTCGCCGAAAATCTGTCTTCTCTCGTAAAGAGACGTCTTTCGCCTCCTCTCTTTCTCTCGAGATTTTTTGACCGGGACTTTGACGCACAATGACAAAAAAATGATAAGTTTAAACAAAAAAAAATTGGCTGGATTTGGTGCTCCACTGCCGGTCAGCGCTGACATCGGTCGAACGTAGTTATACCAAAAAAATGTGTGCTATACGCGCGTAGCAGTCTATCAGCTCTGCACTGCGGCCCAGGGTCAGCAACCTTGTAGAGTGGGATTATAGTACCAGGGCCGCAAAATTATAGTACATTTAAAAAATTATAGTAGATTAGAAAAAATAATCGTTTATGCTATTTTGGGGCCACTTTTGAGCCAAAAGCCATAAGACCTCTACGCTCCATATTTTATTGGGAGTGTTCAGTAGTTTGCAGATGTTTACACGCATCAATTAAAGTAATTAATGTGTTGTACGCTAGATGCGCTATATTGAAATGTACTCTGCTCTCCATTATATGGTATCAACAGTCATTTTGGCGTCAAATGACAAACATTTTAAAATTAATAACGAAAAAAATTTTTCGGTCAGAAATATGGTTTATAAAAATTGTAGTAGATTTAAGGTTTATAGTACAGGCATGATAGTACATAGTATAAAGGAATGAAATTGTAGTACTTCTACTATAATTATAGTTCGGTTGCTAAATCTGCTGCGGCCCAGCCAGATCGTGGAAAAAAGTGCTCCCTCCAGCGACGCACACAATTTGATCGGGACACCGAAAGTAGCCGAGCGATGCCGAAGTCTTTCTACAGATTAAGGAGAAGTTTTCTCCTACCACGCGACGCGGAGGGGAAACGCACACAATGCTTGCCTATGTTCGGGGTAGAAAAAACTTCTCCTTAATCTGAAGAGACACTCCGGCATCACCCTGTTCCTTTCGATATCCTGCTGAGGAGGGACTGGAGGGAGTACTTTTTTCCCACAATCTGGCTGTACTGCTGCACTGTAGTTGATAGGATATTTTCATTGGTATAACTACGTTCGACCGATGTAGCTCTAAATCCAGCCTTGGTTATACTTACTCCATACTACTTTTGATTTTATTTTAAAACTTATATTTGTCTAAGCTCATAACTTTTTTGTTATTTTGCGTCGAAATCTCGGTCGAGAGGAGACGAGAATCTTTGGTCTTTCGACGAAAGAACTCCAGAGATTTTTAGGCGGCATCATTACCAAAACCTTAATAACATCCTCTTAAATTGACCCTATTTCATTGTAGGAAAAATAATGGAAGATCTGATAAACTATTAACATCTACTCTTTTTAACCCCTACCCTTAAAAATACCTAATAATAATATTTTAAAAAAACTTAGACGTCGGTAAAAGTAATTGATTAAAGAGACATTTATGAAAAGACAAAAAAGATCTTAAGTCTAATCAAGTTGGCAATTACTGATATAAAGCATATTTATATAATATAATTTGTAAACATTTTATTAGTATATTATGTAAATTCAGAAAACAGTTAATAAATGCTTGCTTCTGTGTTTTGTTACTTACGTTACTTTGGAAAATATGCATTGATTTTATAAATATTGGCAATATGCAGTAAAAGAACTAATACCATTTAAAAACAGCCAATAAGAGCCATGTTAAAAGGCCAAGGTTCAGTTTTAATTTAATGAGACTAACTCGGAAATTGAATACAAGATGATATGGCAGCTTTTATGAAAATTGGAACTAAAGCGGATTATCACTCCGCTACCTTAATGAAAACGCTTGACTGAACAAATTTAATATAGCTAAAAGTTATGCTTTTTAGTTCCAGTTACTTCTGTGTACATTTAATAAATTTTATTTCCTTTTATGTGAATTTTATATTATTTAAAGGTGAAGCAACCTCAAGGTAGACAGAAGACAAGCCTTATCCATATATTAAATCAGTGATACCTTAAACACTGTGCGTCAAAAAGTTAGCGCAGCCAAAGATACATTTTTTTAAGTGTTTAAGATGCCGAACAGAGACCTGGATTAATTATAACGTATCTCTTTGTCGGTTAAATTAAATTATCTCGAAGAACAAATATTAACAAGAAAATATTGTTTTAAAAACGTCTTTGGCTTAAAAATGGTGAAAGTTAATTAACAATTATAATTATCCTAAATATTCTCTCATAAAAACTTAAATACAATACGTTAAATGTAGTGGCTGTATGCATTCATGTGCAAAGCCAACCAAAGCAAAAAAAAATATTCTCTCCCTAATTTTAAAAATATTGTCAATACTAGCTTATTTTCAGGTTTAATCTGAAAATAATTAACATAATCTTTTTTAAAATTGAAGAGTAATAGGAAATAAGTTAAGTATTTCTTTTGCTAATTCACCAAGAAAATCGCAATTGAAATCATAAAAATTGGTCAATATTTAACATTTTATTTCAAATATTAACGATTTACATGTAATAAATACATGCGCCGCTACAAGACGTTTACAGTGTTGCCAAACGGAAATAATATTAATTTACATTAAAAAACTTTGCCATTACCATTACGATTATTTTTATAAAATAAAAAAAAATGAAATTTCAACCAGATAAAAAACGTAATAAAAACATATCCTATTTTTGGTTATAAAAAAATCGAAAAATTAAGATATCAGACTTTTTTAAATTTTGTTTGTTTGTTTTGTATAAAGAAAATTTACAATTTAATGAGGAAAACCTAACCTGAACTAACCAGAAACTAACCAGAACTAGGCTATAGTTTAAATGTTGCCTACAATAATACCAAATGATTAGAAAACATCTGGCAACATTGCTTATTCAAGCAGAGACACGTCAAAGAACGGCATCGTATCATCTTTTTAGCTTATATTTTATGTACTATGTTTCTCAAATTTAATTTAAAAAAATGGAGCCTCCGCATTTTTTTTCTGCTTGAAGTGTTTTAAAAATGATGAACTTTCGAATGTATAATCAAAAAATAACAAATTCCGTGGGTGGTCTTTTTCATAAACACCCTGGTGTAATATTGCAATAGGTTAGTTTGGTGAACAGCTGGCTTGTTATAACGTAACTTGGTTATCTGACCGACCACCATAAGTACTATATATTTATCACATATTTATTAGTACCTTTGTATTTTTTTATCTGCATACCTTAGTTTATAAGCTAAACAAAATAAGCATCAGAAATGTTATACTGCATGATGTATATGTATATTTTTGGTTTAAAAAAATTAAGATATGACAGTAATAACTCTTAATCAAATATAAATTACAAAGAATAAGTTATCTACACTCCGTGATTTACCTTATCATCGCAAATTTGAGAATCCACATTCCTAACCTACATATATAATTCTTACAATAACAATAATTTTATTACCACTACTAATCAGAACTAACCATCATTCACCAAACACTTAAAAAATGTAACAGTTATGCCTTAAAATCATTTATTTTTTTAAATCCTGACTACCACACAATAACTTAACAATTTAAAATTGAATAATAATATACGGCATTGCATACGCTGTCCCAGTTTATTCGAGCACATGAAATATACATATATGAAGAGAGCAGGGTATGCAAAATAAAATCCTTAGATGTCCATCGGTTCTGGCCGCTATGATTCCAAATTCGATGCTTTCCGCAAGACAATAAACGCTGCGACAATACCAGAATATTTTTAACAGATTTTATTAAATTAAAAATTAAATAATCCGGTATACCCAAATCATAAAATAAGCTAGAAGATAAAAAAAACCACTCATAAACTCTACTATCACAAAAATGCCTAATTTACTTTAAACATCATCCTCCTTAAACTAAATAAATAGTATAAAAATAGAATAAAAACAAGAAATTATAGCAAGAAACCAAACGAGAACCAAATAATTAATTAAACTTTTCTTCGCTGACTACTTTTTTGTACCTGCTCGGGATGTTTTTTTTTTGTTTAAATATTTTCTCAAAATTTTAACTTACAAACAACATTTATTTCTGTACTTGTTATGGTTTAAATCACTTATTGAGGTTTTAAACAGTAAAAAAAAAACTTTAAAATGAAAACATACTTAGATAATTAAACCCTATGTTTTTCATTTCAAGTTGGTTTAATTCTCAATCTTTTCAAGTTATAAGGGCTAACGCTTTTTTGGTTTAAGGGTAATCAATAAAGTGCTTATTGGCCAAAAACGGCACATTTTTCTGTAAATATTTTCACTATTCATGAAATAGCAGAAACCTTGACAAGTTTCATGTCTTAAAAACACAATAATGTTCATTGTCGAGTGGTCAAGTTCTGCTGAACAAAGAATAATTTAACATCAATGTCGAAGTTACCTTTGAGAATAATTTTAATTGGCATATTATATCCATAAACACAGAAGCTTTAAATTCTCTCTCCTCCTTCTCTTCTAACCTATATACTCTATGCATATCTCAATTCAGACCCAGCTTGAACAATTGTTTCTACGTTTGGGGAAAGGCGTCTCCCATGACTCTTAGCATTCTTGGTTCTTTCTAACTCTTACAACAAATATTTCTTTAAAACTTCGCACACCTGATACCCTTTAGGATTTTGCGAATAACGTTAAATTATTCTTTATTTTGCAGGTCTTAATCGCTTAAAAGTAAGGTATAAGTAATATTCTTACTAATGCGAAAATAATTATGTTTTTAAAATAATAAAATGGACCAGTTTTTTTAAATTGTCATTCCAATTATACGAGAAAAAGAAAAGATATTTTCCTTGCTGAATTTTTTACTCCATTCAATATTATTTAACATTTACAGTTTAAAATTTATTGCTACAAATCGTTTTGACAAGATTTACCAACCTATTGAAATTTGTAAACAATTTATTAACCCTTTCCGTCCTACTGGTCGATCCATGTAACCTGTATTAGAACAGCTAATTTCAGTCCTACTGGTCAGGTAGCCTTACCAACGTTTATAAATATTGCTCTTAGTGACATCTATTGGGAAAAAAATTGACGGCGCTGTCCCGTGCGAGGAAGTCTGTATTTCTTGCAGTTGTATTATCGTTTGTTTATGTACTACATGTGTATTTTTTCGGCTGTTTGTGAAAAAATTGAGTAAGAATTGAAATGATACGTAAGTATTAGTTTTATAAACTGTAATATTTCATACTTTCTGACACGATTGATCAATTTACCATCTGATTGGGTTTTGTTCCATATAATATGTGGTGGTTTCTTGAGGTAACCACTGGGATTGTAAGCAATAATTTAATTTTTTCTTACAGGGAGAAATAAATGGTCTTTTGCTCAACTTGAGCAAATGGATGATGCGGAGTTCAATGACATATTAGACGAGATTCCGTCAGACGTAGAGTTCTTAGCCGATGACTACCTGTCAGGAGATGAGGATGATATTGATCAAGTTCTTGATATAAATATGCTCGATGACGAAAATATAAACATGGCTCTACAAAACAATGAGATGGACATAGATAGTGATGATGGCTCTCTGTTATTGCTGAAAGAATTCGTGCCTCTAAAGCTTTCTTCCCTCAAGATGTAGTATGGTCGAAACAGAATTTTTTTCGAGAACCAGTCGTTTTTGATTCAGCAAATTGTGTAAATTTGGAGGAAACGGTTGAACTACCGATAGATATTTTTATAAAATTATTTCCTGATGAGTTATTTGAAACAATTGTATTCCACACAAATTTGTATGCCACTCAAACTCATACGAGTAGAGGAAATAAACCATTTCAACCAACAACCTGCGAAGAAATGAAACTTTTTTTTGGAGTCAATCTTTTGATGGGGGTAAAAAAGCTACCTAGTTTGAAGGACTATTGGTCTTCTCAAGAAGAAATACGAGATGGTTACATACCAAAAGTTATTTCGCGTGACAGATTTTATTGGCTGCTCGGCCATTTGCATTTGCAGACAATACATTGCAACCGAAAAGAGGAGAACCAAATTACGACAAATTGTACAAACTGGGGCCCCCTTTGTCGACTCTTTCCAGAACATACAAAGAGTGCTTTTCTCCAGGTGAATTCCAAGCTATAGATGAGAGCATGATAAAGTATAAAGGACGATCTTCCATGAAGCAATACATGCCAGCAAAGCCTACCAAACGTGGGTACAAAGTTTGGGTGGAGCTGATGATTCAGGCTTTGTCTGTGAATTCCAAATATATACTGGTAAGATTGGTGACTTTCCAGAAAAAGATTTGGGAGGCCGAGTAGTGAAAGACTTGACAAGAGATTTAGAACTTCAAAATTATAGAATTTTTTTTGACAACTATTTTTCAAGTGTTCCGTTGCTCAGCTACTTGAAACAAAAAGGAATATATGGTTGTGGCACTTTGAGAAAAGGCAAAAAATATTTGCCAAATGACTTTATAGATGATAAAAAACTAGAGCGAGGCCAATATGACTGGAGAATGACAAATGATATGTTGGTATGTCTAAAATGGAAGGACAAAAAACCCGTTTATTTCTTGTCCAATTACCATCCAGAGGATGCAGTCACAATCAATAGAAATAATAAAGATGGAACTATGTCAGAAGTAAATCGTCCGTCTTTGGTTGTTGATTACAATAAACATATGGGTGCCGTCGATAAGGCGGACATGCTAAAAAAATGCTACGCTATAGACAGAAAAAGCAAGAAGTGGTACCACAGGATACTTTGGCACTTTGTTGATACTACGGTAGTCAACGCATACATTTTGTTTCAAAAACGCAGCAGTGGTTCGACTCTCGATCTGAAGCAGTTTAGGGTAAATGTCTCTTCAGGACTAATTGCATCGGGATGCCTTATCAAGAAAAAAGGTCGAAAATCATTAGAAACCGTAAATCATTATAAAAAAGTGTTCGCATTGAAAAAAGGATAGAGAAATCTGCTCACATGCCTTTATAGGGAACTTCCAGACGATGCGCCCTCTGCAGCACAAAAAAGGAAGCTCATAGGAGTATGTGGCGTTGCACGGTTTGTGATGTAGGGTTATGCCTCAGTGACAAGAGAAATTGTTTTTTTGCATATCATAGCGCAGATTAGCTTTATGATGTGAAACTATAATGTTTTGTTTTTAGTAAATGTCTTTGTTTGGTGGTCCTACTGGTTTATTTGGGTAACCACCACTTTGTCAAAAAAATACGTGTAATAAAAAAATTTCAAAAATCGTTACATGTTTATTTACATCTTTTCAGTTTGAAATTAGGTTTATGAAGTGAAAATCCTAAAATTATTTAATTCCGGACTCAAAGGGTTAAAGTATTTCTTACATTTTTATATATAAAATGAATGCACGAATAAATATTTTAGTTGTTATTTATAATTATATTTTAACCTACGCTCAAAGATCTTGGAGGTAATGTAAATTGTGTATGGTCAAATTATTTTAGGGTTGGTACCTTAAAAAACGCGAAATTATTCATTAAACTATTCGGGCAACTGCACGAAAAATAGCGCCTGCATAAAAGAAAATTTGTAGAAATTGAATCAACTTTTAGAAAGTAAAAAGTGCGCATCTGCGCATATAGAAAAATTTTACCCAAGAACTCATTAAATAGTACAGTAAACGAAGGTGTGAACCTGAAGATCAGGTTGGGCCGTCACAATTTTTTTTTAATTTGCAGGTATCAATGTATACAATAACCTTTAAAAATATCATATATAAAAAAATGTCCGCAAGAGCCTGAAAATGGCCCTCAAGAGCCCGGAATACCGTTTTTTAAACTAATTTGGTCGATATCTCCCGAAATATGACACTTACGCAATTCGTGTTTGGACGAAAATAAAGAGCAGTTTATTAACTGCAAAAATGATGCTCATGACTCTTGTCAAAAATTTGATAGTTTCTACAATGCGCCGAGTATTTTTTGCACCTGCCCCGTATCTCGAAAGGTGCTCTAAACTACTTACACTTTCAAACGGACGGACTAATTTTTAAATAACTCACGTAAAAATGCATATTTTTGGATGATTCAAAGTTTACATGAAAGAAGGAACGTGTAGTAGGAATAGCATCTTGTTACTGTTTTCTTTTTTTTTTTTGTTTCTTTAGAATATTAAAAACTCGAGCCAAAGTTAGTTTTTGCTCGATATTTTGACCCTCCTATCAATCTGTCCATATTTTTTTTTTTAAAAATGTAATTTCATCGAATTCTTTTGGATTTTGTGGCTTTGGAAGGTGTTGAATACATTCCGCAAAATTCAATAAATATATTTGTAAATTTTTATAAACAATGTTTTTCTTCGGGCGGTTTTTTTAAATTTCCGGAGTTTTTGAAAATGCTCGGATCTATCGGGAATTAATAAATATTCAAGGACCATATCATCTTTCAATGCACATTATTCGAAAGCTTAGATTGTCCTCTTCTCCATTCAAAATTTACAATCCTATTTACATAAATTGTTTGTAAATAAAAGAGCAGAAAGTATTAAAGCCAACGTGGGTGCACGCACTGTAGCAGACGCCTGTTTGATACTATGCATGAACATGAAATTTGGAAAAAAAGAAGAGTGCTATCGAGAGGGGGACAATCTAAGCTTTTGAATGATGTGCATTGTTAGTCGATATGGTCTTTGAATATATATTAATTAGCGATAAACCCGAGCATTTTTAAAAACACCCGAAATCTAAAAGAACCGCCCTAAGAAAAACACTTGGTTATAAAAATACACAAAAAATATTTATTGAGTCTTTCGAAATATATTCAACAACTTCCGAAGCCCCATTATTCAAAAGGATTCGGTAAAATCACTCTTTATAAAAAAAAAGGAACTGATTGATGGGAGGTCAAAATATCGA
>JAHBCN010018666.1:0-16840 GCA_019359885.1 Listronotus oregonensis
CGATCTTGGAATTCCGCACTCTATGCCGCTTTATTATAGTAATTTAAGATATATAAGTTGGGTTTTTTGTTGTAGTTTAAAACTTTCAGTTTGTTGTAGTAGTACTCGAAACTGCAGTCACTGTTTTATAAATTAATTAATATAGTGATAGTAAACAAAGTAAAAACTGTATTCTCATTTACTAGTTAAAAATGAACTATCACAAAGTAACGGACACCTCAATTCAATATTTAACATAAAATATCCTCTTGGCAACTATTTTTTTTGGTAATCCGAAACTTAATTACCAACTACCATGTTTATAACCTTAAAATTGACGACTTTTTTATACAAACTTTCATCCACATTTTAACCACCTTAAGGGATATAATGCCAAAAATGTTAAAACAGATCATTTTTAGTCGTAATGAAGAGCCTACATACCAATTTTTATACTTCTTAATCTAGAAATAACAAAGTTCCATACAAACTTTCACCCCCTATTATATCCCTTTAGGGAAGGGAAAGTATCCTAAAAACCCTCTTAGCTAACGTTTTCTAATTTTCTGGGTAACTAGAAGCCTTATTAGTCCAGTAAATGAAGGACAAAGCTATAAACAAATCTGTACAGTTTTCTCTTGTGGCACAATTCTTAGGTCTTCGGGGATGCTTTCGAGCGAAAAAAAGTTTATCAACATTAACAGGTGGAAAAGGGCTAAAAATGGCCCCTCAGGGCCCGAAAAATGGGTTTCCCTCTATTATCTGCCAAAATATGTGAATTGGGCAATTTTTGTTTGAACAAAAAATGAAAATCACCTTGTAATCTACAAAAATGGTCCCTATAATTTTTTTTCGAAAAGTCGATTGTTTTCGAGATAACGGGACCCAAAAGTCCCCTCATTTCAGCTTCCGCTCTACCGCTAGAATGCCGCTATCTTCATGGATTCACTTATAAGCGGGCGGATGGATTGTTCTATTTCTCGGGAATAATGTACATTTTTAAATAATTCAAAGTTCATCGGAATGAAAAAACCCGTACCTATCATTGCATATAAGTTTGGGTTGATTCTGATTTTTCTAGAATATTAAACAAAACAGTCAAAGGTTTTTTTTCCACAATATTTTAAGAGTGTTTCATTGATTTATTAATATTTTTTGAAAAAATGGTTTGCTAATAACATTTTTTTTATAATAAGACCTTAGCAAGTGTTCAATGATCCCAGAAAATTTCCTTCATCATCTTTATTGCGTTTTGATAAAAAATTGATGTAAAACTGTACAGATTTATTTACAACTTTGGGTACTTTCAGGTCTTCAGTTACTGGACTACTTCTTGCCTTACGTTTTCTATTTTTCTGGGTAGTCAGAAGCCTTATTACCAACACCAACATTTATAACTTCAAAAATGAAAATTTTTGTTAGAAAACTTTCATTTCCATTTTAACTCCTCCCTCTAGGTAGATAATTAAAAAAAAATGTTAAAACAAATAATTTTTGATCGTAATTAATAGCTTACATATCAATTTTGATATTTCCAAGTCCGGGAATAATGAAGTTTGATACAAACATTCACCCTTTATTCTATCCCTTTTGAGGGTGAGTTTTCTAAAATCCTTTCACAGCTAACGTCTTCTACTGATGTAATATTTCATCCTCATAGCAGTTTTCGAAATTTCGTGATAAGTCATTGTACCTATAAATAAATGAATGAATGAATGAATGAACGAAGAAATGAATAAATAAATAAATGAATGAATGCATAAAGTAATAAATGAACTAATAAGTGAGTGACCTTTTGCGTCTGTATATATAGATTAGGAAAAAGTTAACAACCCATTTTTGTAAAAAAAAATATCAGTTACAAATTACATAAAAATAAAGTCCAGCAAGTTGAAAATTTTTTTAAGGATCTATTTATATTTAGTAAAATTTAATTGATTTCAGATTGCTGCAGCTTGTGTTGCAGCCTCATTCCATTTAGTTATAGGTATAAGTTTAGCATATTCCGCCATTTTGATTCCCCACCTGAATTTAAATGCCAGCGATACGACTCAGGAGGGAATTCCTGCAACTAAGACTGAATGTTCATGGATAGGTATGTATTAAAAAACATTAATTAAGATAGATAGATAGATAGATAATCTTTATTTCCTCAATTTAAAAGTACAAACAGCACAATAATTGACAAAAAAGTCAAAAAGTCCTTAAAATAAATACTACAAATTAACAAAAAAAAAAAAAAAAAAAGAAAAAAAAAGACAGTCAAAAACGTTTTGTACTAAAAATAACTTACATAAAGAGTAAAAGAAAAACAACAGTAATGAAGTAAATTTTACCTTGAAAAAAAATCCTCAAAGCAGTAACAAGTTCTATCTAGTAGAAACTTTTTAAATTTACTTTTAAAAACATTGATATTCTTGGAGTTTTTTATGTCATCATTAAGGGAATTATAACATTTAAAACAATTAAAATAAAAATGTTTTTGGTATGTTGCTGTCCGATGCCTGTCCGGAACCAATAAAGCTCCATTTCTAGTGTTCTGATCGTGTTGCATACCATTAGTTACAAATAAGCTTCTATTTCTGTAAACGTAAATGCACAGTTCCAAAGTATAGGTTGAATAAAAAGTCAAAATTTTTAATGTCTTAAAAGCGTCACGACATGTTTCTCGATGTGTTAAACCACTGATTATCCGAACTGCGTACTTTTGAAGCAAAAAAACCCTATTAACCTGAGCACCCCCACCATAACAAATAATCCTATATTGTAAATGGCTATGAAAGTATGCATAATAAAGAGTAAGAAGGGTGTCTCTACTGCAATGTTGGGACATGAAATTTAAAGCATAACAAGCACTACGTAATTTTGCACAGAGAAAATCTATATGCGAGTTTCACTGCAACTTAAAATCCAGATTCAAACCTAACATTTTAGTGGTTTCACTACAATTAATAGGACTTGCCGTATTTTCAAAAAGTGTAAATTTATCTAAATTGGGCCGCCTTGATAGAGTATACAAAAGAGTGGGTTTTGCTTGTATTTAAATTAAGATAATTTTTTCTGACCAAAAATTTTAACGATATACGTTTTCACTACTAATTTTTAACTTACTAAGGGTTTTCTTTAATTAAAATATTGTATCGTCATAGCAAACTGTATATATTTTGAATTGGACAAGATAATTAATAATGTCATTCGAATAAATCAAATAGAGTAGAGGACCCAATATAGATCCCTGTGGTACTTCGGGTAATACGACTCCTTTCACTCTTTGCCCGATTTGCCGTACAAACTAAAAGCGATTTTCCAGATAACTCTTCAAAAAGTATGGAACCCCCTAACCCCATACCGATACAACTTTTCCAACAATAAATTGGTGTACACAATCAAAGCGCGGAAATCCACAAAAAGTCCCAAAACAAACCACTATCCAATGCCTCAACAGTCCACTTTTGAAATGCACATGATGCTGTTTCAGTACCTTTATCCCCAGTAAAACCATGCTGCATAATTGATAGTAACTTGTTTTTGTCAAGAAACTTGTTAACTGTGTTTTTATTTGGGAATTAAATATCTTAGAGATAGGCGAAAGTAGACTTATACCCCTTAATTGTATATAAATTGAATCCCCTTTTTAATATATTGGTATGACAGTAGCTAATTTTAGTCCATCTGGAAAAATTCCGTTTTCCATTGATAAGTTAACGAGAAAAAAAAAGAATAGGAACAACTGATTTTTACATTTTTTAAAAATTGTTTGATATATTATCCACACCGCAGGCATTGGAATTTTTAAATTGTCTATGAAAATATGCAATCCTGCTCACCAATAGGCAACATAAAAAAGGTCTTACCAAAAGAAGGTACATTGCGACAAAAATCGTCAATCTGATTATGGACAGGGTTACCATTAGGGTTCATTCCCGGGAATTCTCGGCTCGAAATTCCCGGGAAATTTGGGCTTTTTTCCCCGGGGGAAATCAAGCTCGAGAAAACTCGAGAACTCGAAAATCATATTTGAGTCTAGATAATTATAAAATAAAACTATTTGCGTTTGCCTTCGTTTTAAACCGCGGCGGCGGGCGGCACGGGCCAAAGCGCAGTGGTCCTTTGATCTCGCCGATTGCGCGCGGCAAGCCCCTGGCGGCGTCGTTTGTACATAATACAATACGTAAGTAATACACCAGTGATGCCAACCTAGGAAATTATTCCCTAGTTCTGGGTTTTTTTCCTACAAAATGGAATTTTATCTAATATCTAGGAAATTTTCAACTTTGGATTGTTTTCAGTTCAATTTTAAATTTCAATTTATTAATTTCAATATTAAATGGACTACTAATGACAAGTACCTATTAAACCCTTTAAACCCTGGGTTATGGTTTGATCATTGTATTTTTCCCAAAAAAATTGCTTCTTGTTGCGCTGATTAATCAATACGGGTTAATTCGTGGTATCGGGTTTCAGGGAATTGCGAGATCAACTGCTACATAGCATCTCTCTGCATGTTGTTGCCCTTTCGTATTTTGTGGTTGTTGACTGAGCGAGTATTTTCAGTCGTTACCGACGTTAAAAATAAAAGCGAAATAAATTATCCAGTGAGGCACAAAATGCAGTGTTTTTAATTCGTCTTTCTAGTGAAAACTGCTCCCAAAAAATTATTCATTAAATAAAAAAGCATTTAAGTCTTATGAAAAAGGAAAACCTTTATAGAAAAAAATATTAATTTTAAGAATTTTTTGAATTGTTGTTTTTTTGTTTAGAAACTTTTATTTTGTTAATTCCTTTTGCTATTTTATGTCCATTGTTACCATAAAATTTTATTTTTTTGTATTTTTTGAACTTTCTACAATAAAGTCATTTCGTAAATTATTTTTCTATTTAATTTTGATCTAGGGAATTCTAGGGATTTTTTCACAGAAAAATTGGGAATTTTCGGCGAGCTTAGTTGGCAACACAATAAAACACACGTTCATTCGTGTTTCGACTCTAACTGAGTTCCCACGGTTTTTCAAAGTGTAAGTACACGCAATTTGTAAATTTTTCGACAACCCGAGAAGGCCCGAGAAATTAGCCTCGAGAATTCTCGAGACCCGAGAAATTGATAAGCTCGAGAAATCATGAACCCTAGTTACCATCCACACCAGCAAAGTTAATGTTAAAATTATCTGCAACTACTGCATCGGACAGCCTCACACCATTGTCCAAAATTTCTACTTCCTTTCTTGTTACATCTTTTTTTTGCAATTTATTTATGACCTACCAAACAGCCCCTGATTTATTTTGTGCATTATTTATTAGATCATCGTGATATTTAATTCTAGATAATTTTAGCTTTTCCCGATACTGACGGTATAAATATATACACCTTTTAAATTAAAAAAAGAAATTACCTATTACTAAAAAACTTTTTTTTGATGTTTAAAACAATTTTTTTATCTATATTTTGGCAATTACATTGGGTATTGTAACCGTATAATAGATGAATTTGCACGCCTTTAAGAAAATTAAAAATAAATAATATTTCTTTAAAAAATACTTGATCCTTATAATGTTTCGGTTAACATTAAAGCTTTTTTCCAGCGAGTGCAATTGTAATAGTAGCTCCCCTAGGAGGAATAACGGGAGGTTTTATGATGGATAGTTTCGGAAGACTAAATACGTTAAAATTGGCAGCCATACCAGGGATAGCTGGTTGGATAACTATTGCTTTAGCACAAAATGTTCCTATGTTGATTATTGGCAGATTGTTGACTGGGTTTGCTTCATGTAAGTTCGATTTTATTTATTTATAGTAATTTAAAAAAATTAACTTTTTAAAACATATGCAGTAGAATACTATACTACTTGTAGTACTCTTCGTTTGTTTAAACATTTTTATGTTTATATTTTAGCATGGGGTTCAAGTCCAGCCATAGTATATATTACTGAGATTGCCAGGCAAGACATGAGAGGCTCTCTAATTTCCTTTGGTCCATCATTTGCCTCTCTTGGTAAGTTGTCAAGTTAGCTTTAAATCGAAATAATGTATTTCTATTATTTTTTCATCCATAAAGACGCAGGTCCCCAAACTTTTGTGTTCTATAGATATAGAATAGCGGTCACCACAATTTTTTTTCGTGGCACCAGCGGAGAACTGCTATAAATTCGTTATTTATTATATTTTTGTACCAATATTTTTAAAAAATGTTTTTCAAATATTAAATTATGTTATACTTATTTTGAAAATAAATTTATAATACCAATATGCTATAAAAAAAATACCTCCCCTCCCCCTTAAAACTTCTAGATCTCTTGCAGGTTGTAGTCTATCCCTGGGGGTAGACCAAGGAAGTTTAAAGGTGTATGGAAGCCCAATACTGTAGAACAAAATTGTCCAGGCGTGCAGAGCAGCAGGAATCGGGAAATTGGCCCCGCGGAGTTTGCGCAATAAATAGTAGTTTAGAGCCGGACTTCTATAATTCTTTGTTACTATCATCATCAAATGTCAAATTCAAGCATTCTTTTTTTTTGCACAAAATTGTTGGTTTTTAAACGATACTACCATAGAATATTTAAAATTATTGTGTAATATAATATATACTTTACAGCCTTCTATTTAAATGGTCGATATTTTTGAGAGTTTTGTATTTTTATCAAAAATTTCAGACATTGTTTGATAGTTTCATGTACTTATCACCAATTTTGTGATAACAGAAGGGCAAGATAGTGTAAATGAGTTTAATCTTAACCTAAGATTGTGGTTGTACATTAAAAAGTGAAAATTTTTATAACTGCTTTTTAGGCATATACTTTTCACTAATAACAAACATTTATGAGACAGAATCACAGTGGTTAATAATGTTTAGTAACCTTTGGTACCTAGGTATCCATTGTAACAGTAACTGTTAAATATTATGTGTCTACAGTACGTCGAGCTTAAAAAGTTGATAATGTAAGTATAAGTAACCAAAAATCTAATTTTTTTTTTAAACAAATACAGAAAAAGCAAAAAGGAACTTTAACATAAAATTGTACTTTCTTTTATTCAATTAAAGGGACCTGTATAAATTAAAATTTGCCTGGTCTGCCCAGTAATTAATAATTTTGATCCTTTAAAAGAATGTACTAAATTATTAAATGAAATAAAAGTACCTAAATGTAAACCTTATTTCTTTTTAATAATCCACAGAAATACACAAACATTGTGGAAATCATCTAAAATATAGTTAAGATTGCCTTACTTTTCTCACTGCTATTTCCTATGAAATTTTCATTTTCTATAATTCATAATTGATATATTATTATTTATTCGGTTAACTAAGGTTACATCTCATAAGAAGCACCTAATTTAAATATAAGAAATACTTACCTAAAGTAAAAAATGCCGGGTTTGTTACCCTTAGATTTGCAAGATAAAACCATACAACCTCTAGTCATTTTGTTACGATATTATAAGTAACAAACAATGAACACAAAATTATAGTCACAATTTAATAAACACTAATCACTAAAATAAGAAGGTTTTTATCAATTCAAAGAAACTTTTGCAACCACAAAATATAATCACACAAAGCAAAACAATCGAAACTAATGCGGCTCTCATAAAAGTATAATGTGTTGCCTAACTACACACTGATTTATCAGTAGTGTAGTACAACACATTAAATTATTTCGTGGAATTTTGTTATTGCGCAGAATCGGCTGGGCCAACTCTGACAGTTATTTTCATACTGGGCTGGACATTTCTTGATCGAATGGGCAATAGCATTGGGCTTCCATACACCTTTAAACTTCCTTGAGGTACTTGGACCACTGTAATAATCATCACACTAAAAAATCAACTATGGTTACCGTTTAGTTCGGTTTTGTTTATTGGTTAGGACTAAATACAGTTTTTTTTTCTAATTAAACAATAGCATGCTATAACCGTATTCCATGGTAGCCTGGTCCAACCCAGTGATTCTCCGCATCCTCTGCCTTATGACTTGTCCGTCCGCTACCTTGGTTGGGGTTCATTAGGCCGCCGGGGACTGAGGGCCGTAAGTTAGTACTCCCCGTCATGCGGGGTAATTTAGCCAATACTCCTACCACGCAGGCCAACGCGGGTTGGTAGGGGGTGATGTTTCCTAAAGTTTGTCTGCAGGATATAGGATAGAATTTCCTCTACCTTTGATGTAGGGTTATATCACCCATGTTCAGTTTGTCAGAGCCTCTTTAGCGAGAACAGGGTACACACAGTTCATTCTGGACAGTGGGTGAGGTTGACTTGGGTAGGATAGGCAGCTTGCGCATCACTGCCCCTTATACCCCTAGAATGCGTATTGCTAGTACTTACTTACGAAGTAAAAACTCTTACCCTCACAAAACAGTCTGTAAATACAATACGCATTGGACAAAGACGAATGGAACGATTGATTGGCCTTCTCTTAGAAAGAATATCTAATAACCAACTACGGAAAATGACAAATGCTACTGATGCGATAGTGAGGATAAGAAATTTAAAATGGTTGGGCTACGTAGCTAGGTTTGCGCATGGTCGATGGACGAAAAGGATTTTGGAATGGAGGCCTCGTCAGGACGCACATCGCAGTAGGCGACTCCCACCAACGAGATGGTCCGACGACATCAGGAGAAACCGAACAAATTGGATAAATGCCGCGCAGGACCGGCAGGGATGGATTGGATTGCGGGAGGTTTATGTCCAGCAGTGGACCAAACAAGACTGAGTGATGATGATAATTATGCTATAACCCTAAAGCTATTGTTTAAAAAAATCTATTTTTTGGCTAGTTTTGGTTAGTTTTTATATTATTTGGTGATCACAAAATAGATTTATATTTACCCTTTTTTTCTAGGTATGGTGATAGCGTTCTAAAGGGTTGGTTTCTAGGCTGGAGAACAGTTGCGTGGATGAGTCTAGGCTATACTATAATACCAGTAGTTTTAATACAATTTTTTGTACCTGAAAGCCCGGCCTGGTTGATTTCCAAGGGTAGAATAGAAGAAGCTGCAAAAAGTTTAAGATCTCTTCATAGGAATCAGCCTCAACCTGAACAAAGAGTAAGTGTAACCTACGCTTTTTTACTGAGATAATCTTAATCCCACTGCAAGTTACAGGACTGAGAAAAAATCTTCATTCCGTAACATAAAATAATCCGCGTACTATTTAAAACAGTCTTTCTCAAAGTGGGCGATAACGCCCCCTTGTGGGCGCTGGAGGCCTAGAGGAGAGCGGTAAGGGGCCCAGAAAAAATTGGGGGCGATGGGTAATTTGTAACTTCAGCTACTTTATTTTTAAAAGTTCAGTGAAATTAAAATTACTCTCCTACACAACATCCATTTATCAGTTCATATTTATATCCTATTTTATTGTATAGATATAAACTAATAATATATTAAATATTTATTATTTTTAATGCGTTCACAACGCTATTTATATCTTAAGATATGTAGTAATAGGTATCAAACACTGAAAAATATTCGTGTCTTCAAGTGTCGCAGGTAAGGTCCCCACCTCCGAAGACACGTATTAAAAATAGGTATATCTATTGTTACGCGAGATTTTTGTTATGTATCTAATCTAGTAAAAATAAAGAAAAAATAAAATTGAAATTAGAAGGATCAATTATATATATTATATTATATTGTACGATTTATTTGTGCAGTCCTGTATTATAGTCCGTCAACGTTCGTGCGGTCCGTGTTGGCGCCCCCTACCCCTATACTCTTAATATTGTAAGGTTGTATTATTATTGCTCAATGTTGATCATTGATAATTTTGAATAAAAGATACTCTTAATGTTTTAAAGGTGTATTATTATTGCTCTCTTTCTGGTAAGAAAAGTTTCGTTTAAAATATAGGTTTAAGTAAACTTCAGGCGAGACTAATATGTTATTGAAATTTTTAAGGTGAAAAAAAAGCGGGGGCGTTAGACCAAATAAGTTTGGGAACCTCTGATTTAAAATAATAAAATGCATTACAGATTTAACAACCATTTATTTTATTTGTTTTAGCCGGAAAGTATAGCCGAAATGACGCTTCACCTTCTACAAAAAGAACATCAAATCAAACTGGAGGAGCAAAGTAGAAGGGGAACAGGATTTATGGTCAAAGTCAAGGAGTTTCTTAAACCAACCGGATACAAACCACTGATCATCTTGTTTGGGCTTTTCTTTTTCAGCAATTTTCTGGAATTTACATCACGTTGTTTTATTCTGTTACGTTTTTTGAAGTAAGTATAAACATTTGGTGTCGAGTAAGGAATGGGTTTCAATAACACTAAAATCTTGGACTTTCATTGTCTTTATTTGTTAATTGTTACCCAACGTTTCGGTTAGTGATGTATCTCCAACCGTTTTCAAGTGATAACTAAAAATTATTCCTAAAACCTACAACTCATATACTATCCCTTGTTCACCGAAGCTTGACCGACTTTATTCGGAATATCTACAAACTCTTTATGAATATTATAACTAAGCGTCTAACATCTAAATTAGATTTATACCAGCCACGAGAACAGACGCGATTTAGGGAAGGGTATGGTAGAAACGACCACCTTTAAACTATAGACCCTAATAAAAAAATGCATCGAATATAACAAGCCACTTGGTCTAGTATTCATAGATTTTAAGAAGGCTTTCGACCTTGTAAATCAACACAAAATGTTGCTAGCCCTGGCGGATTGTCGTATTGATCATCGATATACTTCCCTACTGCAAAACATATACAAACGGGCAACTGCATGTGTAAGGTTACATGCAGACACAAATAAATCTCAAATTAAAAGAGGAGTTCGTCAGGGCGACACAATATCTCTGAAACTGTTAACCTCCGTATTGGAATATGCCTTTAAAAGAGTAAACTGGGAAGAAACGGGCATATATATTGACGGAGATCTGTTAAGCCACCTGAGGTTCGCTGATGACATTGTCATAACGGCCGACAGTATTGACCAGGCACAGACTATGTTGGAGACCCTTCATGAAGCGTGCAAGGAAGTCGGTTTAAAAGTAAATTTTACAAAGACGCAGTGTATGACCAACCTTGTTATGAGCGAGAATATCTCAGTTTACGGTAGGAGTATTGAGCAGGTTGCCTCATATAAATATTTGGGACACAAGATCAGGATTGGCCGAGATAATCAAACCTGCGAGCTAAACAGGCTTGGCGTGGGCGGCATTTGGAAATCTTAGGGATGTTTTCAAATCAAACATTTTTATATGCCTCAAACGTAAAACATACAATCAATCTATACTGCCAGTACTAACCTATGGGGCAGAAACGGTAACGCTAACCAAAAAAACGGCACACAAGCTGCGAGTTGCTCAAAAATTTATGGAGCGGTCAATGCTGGGACTGTCTCTGAGATACAGGATACCCAATGTGACTATACGGCATAGGACGGGTGTGACCGATGTCATAGAGAGAGTTGCAACCGTGAAGTGGAACTGGGCTGGCCATTTGGCACGAACAACGGATGGAAGATGTCAAAGCGTATTCTGGAGTGGAGACCAAGGCACGAAGCATATAGGAACAGAGGAAGGCCACCAACAAGATGGACGGATGATACTAAGAGAATCCGGGGAACTGGATACAGGACGCACAAGACCGAAAACGGTGGCAAACACTAAGGGAGGTCTATGTCCATTGGCTGTTTTATGATGATGATGAAGAGTCATGTGTATCTATCAACTCATTCGTACCCTTACAGCTGTTTAACATTGACGTGTGCTGTATTATTTTACAATGAAAAAAAAATGGATTATCGTGCATTAAAAAACTTTTATAAATTATTATTATTATTATTATCGTCATAAATGTCCAAAAAAGCATGATTACTAGAAATTGTGGCAAAAATACAGGGTATATTTTTAAAAGATCGTCACTTAACCGAGAGATTTGGTTAAATCTATCTTAAACTAAACCATAACTAACCAAGATAGATTTAGTAGATTCTAACCAGAACTAACTGAGAATCACTATAATTTAATTACACAGATAACCTAGTAAAGGACTCGTTGTTAAAGTTAACAATAAACTTAACAACAAACTTAATTAACAAAAAGAGAAAAATGAAAAAATCTTGGCAACGTAGCACATTTTTAAAAGTTTATTGCCAACTGGTTGTCAATAAATAATTTATTTTAAGAGTTTACTTTTAAAATCAATTAGACATATAAAAAATAGTAATTACCTTGCATAGAATACTAAAAAAATAGGTTTGGCGCTCTAGAAAAATTTATATATTTTCTTTAAAACAAGCAGTACGATAGATAGCTCAAGTGATCAATACTGCAGAACTTTTTTAAATTATTGAAAAACCTAAAAAAGAAACAGGTGTGCATTTTCAGTGTCGAAAAATATTTTTTTAAATGCCAAACTTAACTTTGGATCAAAAAATATTAATTTTTTATTTTATTGAGCCAAGCCGTTGGCCAGAAAGGGATGTGGCGGAAGAGCTTAACATCCCAAAGAGCGCTATTCATTTTTTTTAAAAAAAAAATGGCAGGAAATACACTCCTTTGAGAGAAGTGCTGGAAGTGATCGCCCCAAATTATCAAACTAAGATCAAGACAATACTTTAGTCAATGTTTTGAGAAACCAACCATTTAAATCTGTAGTTACAGCAAAAACGGAAAACAATTTTCCAGCATCGGTTAGAACGGCACGTCGAAGAATAAGGCAAATATCCGAATTGCGCTGCAGCGTTAAAACCGTTTTTAACAAATGCAAATGAATAACAACGCATTGGGTTTGCTCTACAATTTTACTTGGAACCTCAGGATTTTTTTTGTATAACGATAAAAAAGTGTTTTAGTCGTGCTACAATGGGACACTTAGGGTATACAGGCCTTAAGGAACACGATTTGATGAAAAATATACCCAAAAAGACAATAGTAATTTTCGGTAAATGTTTGGGGGTAGCTGGGTGCACGAGGACTCGGTGTATGTTATTTTACCGAAGGAAGGTTCAATGCAGAGGTATATATAGATCTACTACAGAATATCATGCTTCCTTCTGTACTGGATCGATTTTCGGACAGAAATTTTATCTTTCAGCAAGATAAGTGTTCCGTTCATACGGCCCGGCCCAAGTTGATAAATGGATGGAAGACCAGCGTATCAGGGTTTTACAGTGCCCGCAGGTAGTCCGGTTTTAAATGAAATGAACAACGTTTGGGGCTTATTAGTTAAAAAAATAAGTAGAGAAAATAAGTTTAGGCCGCAAAATGTAAACAAACTTAAGGATAAAATTTTAGAGGCGTGGAATGAGTTACGAGGAAATCCAGACTACGCCCGGGCTTTGGTCCATTCGATGCCTGGAAGGCTAAACTCTGTCTTAGAAAAAAACGGGGCCGCAATAAAATATTAAATTTTTTTGGAAGAATATTAAAGTTTGTTTGAATTGCTTAATTTATAGTAATTAAAAAAGGTAAAAAAAAAGATTACAAAAATTGGCAGAAAAGTCCAAATTTGACAAATTTTTTGCCCAAGATTTAATGACCATTACTGTACGAGTCTCGCAATACACTTACTTACCGACCACTCTGTATATAAAAGATGTATCTCCTTAAGACGTATTTTACATGTAACTCAAACAATGTATGTAAACTCATTCAGAACGTCCCATATAAACAAAGTATTCACTACTACGTTTACATGGATCCAAAAATTGGTTAGGACTGTAGTCGTTTTAATCCCTGTATTTTAATCTAACTTTTCTTTTTCTTTAAGGAAACTGGTTCTGCCCTTAATGCTTACTTCGCTTCCACCATGATTGGAACAGTCCGTTTTATCATGTCCTGTATAAATACTTATATGCTAAGGACGTTTCACCGAAGACCTCTAATTATGTTATCGGGACTTGGAATGTCCTTGTGTATGCTGTTTTCCGGTCTATTCACAATGTGGATCAAGGAAGGTAAAACAACCCCACTTTTTTGGATAATTTTTAATTTGATCAAAGCAAAACTCATAAAAAAAATCATATAACATGGATTTTACTGGTTACATCGTTTATTATTATTTATTTAAAAAAAAATGTAGAATAGCTATCTTGTGTATTTGACCCTGTAAAATTTTAAAAAACACATAAAGAATTTGTTTTAAAACTAATAGTAGAGCAAATGAAACATTTGGGCTCGGAAAATTTTTGTCCTACATGGATTTATGGTAGTTCCAAATAATTGTTATTTCTGTTTTACCTGCTACTTTGTCGTAAAAAACAATATACTTTGGGTACCCGCATGTGGTCCGGCTTAAAAATTTTTTTTTTATTATTGTACCTACTTTTTTTTTTATTAAGTAGTTTAGGCAAATTGCAGGTGTTGTTTTAAAAAGAGTCTTTTTCTTAGTTCATCAATCGTTTGGAGTTTGTCAAGGTATTTTCGTTTTTTGATTAAAATAGCTAACCTAAACCATTAATATTAGGAGGTAATAGGACCTGACCCCCTTTAAAAGGTGCGGTGCCACAAATAGATATTTGTTACGGATTTTTTTATGGCTGGGTTTTCCACTGAGGGTTGTAATTTAAATTTTTTGCATCAAGAAATCAACGAATTATTGTGAAAGGGTACCATCCCAAAAATTTTTTAAAAAAAAGTGGGGAATGACCGGGGAAAAAAGTTTATATCAAGCCGACGAGCGCTTTTACCCTGGTAGTGGTTGCCACCCCTTTTTGGGAGGTTTTTCCAAAAATTTTTTTCAAAAAACAAATATTTTTCATTTTTTTCGATTGAAAGTTACTTTTTTTCGACAAAAATCGAGAATTTAGAGAAAACTCGAAAAATATGCATTTTAAAAAAAAAAAAACTTAGAGGACAAAATTGTACGATAGAGTATTTAAAACCAAAACAAACCCTTTTTTTTTCTAAAAAGAATACGACTGAGTACGGTTTTAATGGTTAGCTTTTTTGTAAAAGGGCTAAAAGTCAAATAGGGGGAAAAAAATTTTTTCGGGGAAAAACTATCCCGTTTTTTTTAAAAAAAATTTTCCCCTTTTTTTTTTAGAAAAGAAACATTTGGGGGAAAATTTTTAGCAGGTCTTATGGGGGTTTTTTTTTTGAAACATAATCCCAAAAAAGAAAACATATTAAAGTTATATTTTTTTTTTAAACCCCTTTTTTTTTTATATTTTTTATATAGCCAAAAAAGGTGGGTTATTGTTATTTTTTATTCCAAAATGACCGTTTCTGAGATAAAAAAATTTAAAAAAAGAAATAATTTAAAAAAGGTTTACCCTGTAACATATAAGAGCTGTTCCTTTAAATTTATTCTTAAATTTGGGGTTAAAATATCAAAATTTTCTTTAATAAAAGAGGTTGAAAAAATTTCAAATTTTGGGGACACATTTTATTAAATAACTTTCTTAAATTAAATGGAACATTTTTGTACCTTTTTGACCAAACAAATTCCCTTTAAACCAATTGGGTTTCCTATACCTATCTTTTTTTGGGTTTTTTTAAAAAAGGGTTTTATTTTGACTTTCATTTTTCTTAAAAAAGGAACACCCTGATTGTAATTAAAAACCTTTTTTTAAATTTTTGAAAATAAGTGATTCGAAAATGCAGGCAAAAATAATAACCCTTTTTGTCATTTCTAAAAATTAAACATTCTTAAAATGGGGATTGAAATATAGTAGAAGGCACACCTGTCCTTTGTTGAGACAAATAATATTTCGTAATTTGGAAACCCCCCTTTTTTCTTAGCTTATCAGACTTTTAATTTTTTTTAATAACGGATTATTTAACAGACATAACTTTTTCTATACAGGACGAAAATTTAATATTTTTGAACCCTTGATCACCCCGATTGATTTTTACCACACTTAACAACGTGGAAAATTGGACCGAGATTTATTTTTCCATAAAGTCTGATACATTTGCTAAAAAAAGGGCAATTTACCATATTTTGTCTCAACGATTAGGAAGGGGTTTTTCTATATTTCCATCCTATTTTTAAAAATGCTTTAATATTTTAAAAAGACAAAAATTGGGTTTATTTTCCCGCTTTTTTTTAGAACATCTTATTTTCAAAAATTTAAACTTTGATTTTAGCGAATTACACGATCCCTTTAAAAAAAAGGTTTTTTTAAATTTCAATGGGTGTTTTTTGATAAGTCAAAAATAAAAAGCCTTTTCATAAAAAACCAAAAAAAAAAAAAGGGGGAAACCCAATATGGTTTTTAAAGGGGAAATTTGTTGCGTAAAATAGCCCCTTTAAAACAGGGTTCCATTTAAAATTTAAAAAATTATTTAATAAAAGTTTCCCAAAATTTGGGAATTTTTTCAACACTTTGTATAAAATTAAAGGAAAAATTTTTTTATGATAGTTAACTTTAAAACCCTTTGGGTAAAAAATTTTAAAGGTCGTTTATTTACAGGGTTAAACCATTTTAAAATGGTCATTTTTAAATTTCTAAATTTCTCAGAAACGGTCATTTTGGGAAATATAACAATAACTCACCATTTGTTCTATAATTAAAAATATAAAAATATGGGGGGTTCCATAAGAAAAAAAATAACTTTTAAAGTACTTTTTTTTTGGGTCACCCGTTTTTTTAAAATAATTTTGAAATATCTCCCCATGGGCCCCCATATGGGGGTTAAAAATTTTTCCCCAACTCGTTTCATTTTCGTAGAAAAAAGGGAATTACCCTGTTAAAAGACTTTTTTTGAAAAAAAAAAGTCTCCAACTTAAAAATTAACCAGTTATGATAGATATAAGGTGGGCCCTATTTAATCTACGAAAAAAACATTAAAAAAATCCCAATTACCCCCTTTTAAAAATTATCTGTACCCTTCGAATTCTTTTTTATATGTATAAACAATACATTTTTTTAGTCCCGAAAGGGCCCCCCCAAAACCCGAAAAAGAGGTTTTT
>JAHBCN010018666.1:16857-115820 GCA_019359885.1 Listronotus oregonensis
CGTGGACAACCATAGGATATTATTTTATAAATCATTTACAATTAATTTTCCAAAATTACCTATGTGTGATCGGTTTTTAATACCCTGTCATTTGGGCATGTTTCGAGGCGGTAGACATGAAAAAGTCGGACAAATTTTTGTCGGATAAGTTAAATTCACATTTTTAACAAAATTTCCAGTCTCTTAAGCTAAAAAAGTTGTGGTCGTGACTTTTTAGAACCTTGGGAAATCGCCATAATATAGGGCTTTTGAGCGAAAAGCGGAGGAATCGAGAAAAGTCGCAGAGGAAAAGTGTGTGACTCGTCGAAACGAAGTTACTCACGAATTATAAAGTATGTGGTAATCAACTTGCCAGGGGGGGCCTGTACTGTGGACTATTAGTTTTTCCGTGTAATGTTGATCAAGAAGCGTCTAAAAATTATCTTTGATATTAAATATTTTTGCTTTAGTAGTTTAATATAATAATGTTCATCCCATTTAAAACACCGACGACTGATTGTTTCACTAAGTGGACAAATGCCAAATATACAGTACAGGAACTGGATGATTCTTGTGTCCAGATGGTGTAATATAGTCTCGCTTTTCTAAGTGGAAAAATTACATATCCATTTCCTGAACTGGACATAAAAATTGTCCAGATAGTGAAATAAAATGTTATGTCAGGTTCCACTTCACGAACTGGACATCTGGTTCACGAAATGGACCACTACGCCAAGTGGATGCGACATAAAGGGTGTCCAAAATAGGAGCAACAGCAGATTCCTAGCAAATAGATGCAATTTCAAACTTGCCTTATCCGAAAGTTAATAATACAAAGATACAGGGTGTAAATTTTTAAATTTTTGCTTTCGTTTTTCTAATAATTCTTTAACCAAAAAGGGTAAAAAATTTGGGGGCTTTTCGAGACGAGAATTTAAATTTGTCCACGCTTTAATGTTGCTACTAGGGCAGCTAGGCCTACTCACTTTTTTTAAAATGCTTTTTAGGCTTAGAATATGATGTTTATTAAAAATGTTACATAAATCCATCTGCATCAAAAGGGTACTTTATTTAAGTCTGGAGAGTTCCGAGTAAACGATTTATGGATCTTGCAAATTTTTTATGGAAAATAAATTTTCCAATTTTTTTAAATTTTAAAGTGATATTCTAAACACGCTGACAAGCTTCAGGGCAAACAACCCCCCAAACCCCTTGGGGTTTGGGGACTTTTGGGTGTTTAGGTTGGAGGCGTTTTCGGGTTTTGTCCCTGGAAGACCCTTTTGATCAGCGTGTTGAACTATCACTATGCAAAGTTTAAAACAATTGGATAAAATTTATTTTCCATAAAAAAATGAAATCCTTTAAAGTGCGTTTATCTCGAGAACGGCTGCTCCAGGACTAAATAATATCTTTTTTATACAGATGGATTTATAGCTTTTTTTTTAAAAAACAGGTCAATATTCAAGCCTAAAAAGTTACGACTTTTAAAACAAGAAGGGCGAGCCGCGCCCCTATAAAATCAAAAGGGGGACGAATTTAAATTTCTCGCCTCAAACCCCAACCCCAAAATTTTGTACCCAGGTCTTTTGGGTTAAAATTTTAAGAAACAAAGCAAAAAAAATTTTTAAAGACCCTGTACCTTTGTTATTATTAACTTTCGGATAAGGCAAGTTTACGTAAATTGCATTATTTTAACCTAAGGAATCTGCTGTTGCTCTGTGTCCCATTACTTTTGGGACACCCTGTATAAGAAGGGCTCCACGAAGCAAAAAATTATATCACAATTATTTAAACATTTTTTTTTATGTACAATGAAGACGAAAGTTCGAAACAATTTTGTTAATTATGAATTGTTTAACTTGTTAATTAAAAAATTAACTTTAAGTTAAATTTTCAACGAGAATAAATTTTTTAAAGTGTTCTGAATACCCATAATTTTTTAAATTTATTTTTAATACCCTAAAAAAAAATTATTTAGTGTGACGCACTCCGAATTAACGCCGAGCGCGCAAAAAAAATGGGCCCGCGAAGGCCCTTTTCAGCGTTAAATTAAAATTAGAAATAATATAGATAGATTTTAGAAAGTTTGGACTTTCTTTTCGTATCTCTTATAGTTTTTGAGTTATCATCAAAAATCGAAATTTTTTTTGTTTTTGGTTTATAAAAATTGCAATTTTTATTGAAAGAAAAAATCCTCAAAATACCTTTTTCAGATTTGCATTTCGCGTCGAATGTGCTGTGTATTAATAACAAAAAGAACATTCATTCATATAGACAGATCAGTAAAAAACTTATCAAGTCAAAATAGAGGAGAACAAAATTGTTTTCCCACCTATTTTCAATTCCTTTCCTTGCAGTGTTCGACAGGATACATGAAGAGCCACACCCATGCATCCCTTTACAGTTCATCTAGAGAAGCCTTCTCCAGATAGACTGTAAAACCTTTTAATAAGCCCAGCATAATTCTTCAACAGTACTTGAAATGGTATTTTACCAAACTCATTTACATATATTTTAAAGAGGTTTTTGCGGTCACTAAAATCAATCTCGTTAAAATTTGCATACCCGCTTCTAAGAAATGTCTTTGGCATGTCAGAATAAATTATCAAGTTTTTACCACGCGCTTTAAATAATGTGGGGATACAGAGTAAAAATAATTCGGGCCTTTTGTACAGGTCGCTTTTTTACTAAATAGCATCTTCTATGGTTTGCATGAGATGAATGATTTATCATCGAGACATAGAAACATCTTCTTTAAGGTGTTGGAAACTGTTACGGTTTCAATGACAACAAAATCTTGGAATTTCATTGTCTTTATTTGTAAATTGGTACACAACGTTTTGGTTAGTTATACATTTCCAACCGTTTTCAAGTTTTAACTAAAAACTACTCTTAAAGCTACGAACTTTAGGGTGACCGAGAGAATATAAGAAATCTCCCGGATATGAAAAAATCACGTGAAATGAATACTACGACTTCCTATAAACTTTTTTTGTATAAGCTTCCTCTTGAAGATGTTGGCTCTCAGACAGCTCCAATAAATTCAAGTTTTTTAGGTATAATTAGTATTGTAAATGAAAATATTTTCGGTGGAAATATTTCCATGAAAATGGAAGTAATGGAAATTTTGGAAATCGAGAAAAAATAAGAGTGCGTTTTAAACCATCAAAACAAAGATCTCTAGATATTTTTTATACTTTTATGCCGTTAAAATTTCATACTTGGATAAGTAATTCCAAAAGAGTACGTATATTATTACGATTACAGATTTAGAAAATTCACCGATTATTGCTTGTTGGCTATTGCTTGCTTTAGAAAAAGTTTTATTGCACTCCCATGAAGAATTCCAGATGTGGATGATATCGATGAAGATATGTCTCTTGATCAAGTTGTACAACTTGTGTCTCGTGGTCGTCTATAATTACTTTTTTAGAAATTTCACTATTTTCTTTGTATTTTTAATACTTAAATTATTATTCTTATTAATAGTTTTTGCGTTTTAATTTTTAGGTGACAAATCCACTCATGTATAAAAAACCCCATTTAAAATGTTAAAAATTAAAATTTGGTACCAGATAGAAGGGAAAAAGTTACTGTCAAAAAAAATCAGTAGGATTTAGAATAATATATTAGTCACAATATAAAATACAGAAGTGACTATATTTTATATTGTTGATTAATTTTTATTTTGCTTTTAACTTTGTTTCATTGGCGCAATTGTCTTACCAAATACCATTTGTATTTAGATTTTGAGCCAGATATTTTTTTGCCTCGTTTTGAATACTTCGAAAATTTAACTCGTTTCTTAAAATATCTGGCTAAATCTGACCATTTATGGCATTACCTATAATAAACTTTTATTAAATGTTTAGTTTTTTAAATTTTGTAGTTTTTGTTTCCAAAATTTTCTGATATTTTTTCGGAAATATTTGCAAATACATATTTTTGAAATTTTTCCATCCAAAAAAGCAAAAAATTTAAAACACTTTTCTACGTTTCTGTGGCAAGTCTATTAAGATGAAGTTAAATAAAATAGAAATTAAAACTAAATTTCCAAGCAATTTGGTCTAAAATTTAGGAAGATTCTAAGAACTTTTTTATTATTTATGACGTTTTGTCATTAATGGCCTATTATTGGTGACAATAATAACCTGAGTTTATTGTAAGGTAATTCCGAAAGGCTTAAATATTTTCTGGTAGCCGCCCTAACGCCTAAAGATAAACTTGCATTTAAAAAAAAAATAATTTTTATCACCAACAGCCTAATTTCTCTTGAAAAAGAGAAATGAATTTGGCAACATACGTTAGGTGATACCCATATATTTGACGCCACGCCGTTATTTAAGATGGCTGTGCTTAAAGTTAGTTGTAGCACACGTTTATACTCTCACCAAAAGTATTATGTTGTTAACTCTCACTTCTATATCTACGTGTTTTGCTCCTATGTGGCAAAAGCCGCAATTTAGTGTAGGCGGTCGATAGATGCACCTTATAAAGGAACATCGAGTCTGTATGCTTAAAAGTAAATTGTGGAACGTATAAGACTGTCATACACTAATGGACAGATAAACCAACGCACATATCTATAACTACTTTGCGAACCCTCCGATACATCAGCCAAGACTCCTACTTAATAAATGATTTTAAAATTTCTATTACTCATGCCTTAAATTCAAATACCAGAAGTTTTAACAAGTATCTAAAGACTTATATCTTTATAATCTAAAGATTAATAATCATGAGAATGACTTGACAGTTATATATACGTACTTACAATCTACACTTTTCAATCTAATCACAGGAAATTAAATAATCTCATTAACCTCAATCTCTTCACGTCCGCCTATAATGGGTTTGCTTCTATACTATTTATTTAACTATTGTGTTTGAAAATTAAATTGTCTTTAAAGACAATTTAAAAAAAAAATTGAACCACCGAAAGTTTAATGAATATTTCCCTCGTATGTTAAACTTCCCATAAGAGGAATGCAATTTTCGCAAAATTACAACGGTAATTGCACTGCAGAAATTGAAAATTGCATCGCAAGTTTATATTGTTGACGAAAGGTCAAAGCGGTTTTAATTATTACCAAACGTCATTAACTTGATTTAAATTAATAAATTTTTATAATAATTAAAGTATTTAAAGTCTATCAAAATGCTTGTTTAAATATCTTAGTACTTAATTCAGGAAATTTCTGAGAAATAAAGTACTCTATCTCTATTCATAGCTTTAACAAATTGTTTTATTAGCCTTACGTTTATGTGCATGTTTTAGGATTTGATGTTTCTTCACAACATTCAAAGTCATCTTCTTGGAAAATTTAAGAAACATTAGGTACTTTAATTTGCTTGATGTTGAAACATTTTCTCAATGGGAAATAGATCTTTTTGCTGAAGCAGTATTGGGACTTTTCCATTTGTGGCGATTAATGAAAACATTAATGCCCACTATAGTGTTCATACAAAAGTAACAGTCGTCTTCTTCTTCTTCTTCTCTGGAAGCCGTCTAGATTTTCTACCAGAGGAAGCGCAGCTTCTTGGGCTTTTTGTGTCCATTAGTCTTGTTCCTTCTACAAGTCTGTACAACCCCGAGACTGATTGGTTGATATATTCCTGTGGACTCATTTTCAATTGCCCAAATAATGCCTGTCTTTTGTAATTCAACGCTTCACATTCACACAGGACTTGATTGGCTGTTTCCTTCCCCTCGTCGCCCATTCTACAACTTGGGTCCCCATTATATAAGCCTATTTTATGTAGGTGTCCCCATAGGTTATCGTGCCCTGTTAGCAACCCTACTGTTATGCGAAGTCTTTTCCTACTTTGTCTTAGTAGTTATTCCTTCTTTCTTTTGGATAAGCCCCTTATGAGTATTCCCCGTGCTTTTTTAGGATCCATTCCCTGGTTTGTCTCGCTAGCTCATCTTTTTTTTGTTGCCTTCTATTTCCAAAAGTGGGAGAGTTACCCTGTATATTGCCAGTTAGATTTAACACTTTAAATTAGTAACATTTTTGCCCTAAAAGTAAATGGTTTTTTATTACTGGCCTTTTTAACCTTACTTTAAGGATTGTTTACTTTAGTTTTATATTTTTCTAAAAAAGCAATAAAAAGGAAAAAACGGAAAGAAATCTGACAAGAAACCAGGATATCCATCCTTTATCCTTCTTAAAATACCATAAACTTTTGTTGTGACCTCGACGGTCAGCGTCAGTTGTAAAGCAAGCGAAAAGATACTGGAACTTTTCTAATTTACACATTTGTTCCGAAAGTTAAGGCACATTTCAAAGTAAATTATTAAGGTTAAACGTGTCAGAGACGAGGAAAGTATTTGACAGAATTTTGTCAAATTAAAAGTTACGGAAGAAAATTAGGTCGAGCGTAACGTATTTGGAAATGCTCAAAATCTCTTAAATTATGAAAGTAAAGTTTAAATAACATTGTTCCGCATAAAAATCCTTCCCGCCAAACTAATGTGTTATTATAACTATTTTCCCAGAATTTAAAACAAATCAACCAATCAGAACTGTCTTACAGTGAATATTTCTCACTAGGAAAAAGTTTTTCAAAAAATTACAGCGAATATAGCATTGGATAACACTGGTTTAGAACATTTTAATTTTTATCTGTTGTCGCGAATTTTATGGTGGCTATTGCTTGCTTATTGCATGTTATTTTCAAATGTACTCTCAAAAGTTTTCGTGTAGCTCAAAAACTTTGTTGATTTTCATCATTTAAGTGTATTTGTTTGTTGATAACGTGTATGTTACTCTTTTCAGATAAATAAAAAAATAATAAATAAATATAAATAAAAAAAAAATAATAATCATACTAATAAATAATCATACATTTGTCTTACTGAAGGACCCCACAGTTTTCCTATGGAAAATGGGTTTTGGCCAATTGCGTTCAAACTTTGCATAGTAATAGTTTTCAACACGCTGATCTAAAGTCTCCACGGAAACAAACCCAGTATGGAGATTGGGGGTTAAATGGTGATGGAGTATTCCGACTACACTGGAAAAAAAATTACTATAATTTGTTTAAAATCTGGGAGCAGGAACTTCATATGGCAGGGACATGGGAGAAGGTGTGATTGGGTATCAAGTTATTGGGGTTAGACGGTAACAAGTGGCCATACAGCTGGCCGTGAAATGAAATTCATGATAAAATGACTTCGCCCCCCGTCAACAGGGTTCGCCCTCCGTCAACACCAGACTTATTAGTTGGTGGGATTGGAGTCTGGAGTCGGGGTAGGGGGTACATACCCCGTAAAAAATCCAGCTACAGAGAATGTCAGGCTGCAGCTTTGTAACTATTTGAGTGGTTACAATTAGACAGTACTATCAAAAAATTCCGCAGAGCAATTGACCAAACTATTAGTTAAAAGAATCCCCAGAGACCTTTGCGGGTGATTTTGGGGTCGTTGAAGGGGTTTTCGGGTTTTGTGCCCGTGAAGACTTGTGATCAGCGTGTTGAGAACTATCACTATGAAAAGTTTGAAAACAATATTTGCTCGAAACTCATTTTTTGTAAGGAAATTGTGGGCTCCTTTATGTGTTTTTTTTCTATCCGTAGATATCTGAAATTCAATAACTAAAGCTGATCAAAAATTTTGAATTATATATTTGAGAACAGCATGAGTAGCCAACAACAGCGAAAATTTTCCCCGCAACAGATGCAGTGTAAACTAGTGTAATTGTTATCTTAATAGTTACTTACTACAAATTTTCAGGACTTTACGCATTATATTTTGTTCTTAAAATAATCTTATAAATATGTTTCGGCATTCGAAATGCTTTGAAGATTTCGCCAAAACTTTTTAAAAATTGTAACTTGCATCACTTGAAAGTTGGAAAGTTGATCTTCGGGCAATTGATTGTTTATGACATATAACGGACAAAAGGCAGGCGCTGTCCAATGTGTGTTTTTAATCGTAGTTTAAATATTTTGCAGTAAAATTTAGAACGATTCCCCCACTAGACCGCTTATGTAACATATTCCTTTTTTATTTTTAGGCTTGAGGAATGTACAAAAGCACAACTTGAGGAGCAAGAAAGACAAAATGAAAAATTTTCCGAAATTATTGTTAGTGTTAGGTCCATATCTAAATATGAGGGCAGGTCCCTAAAGTCATTATGGCCTCAAGTAAGTAAAATATCAGCAATAAATTGTATTTTTATTTATGTTTATTAAACCAAAGTAACTGATTCTTTTTTGCGGTGAAAATCATTCAATAATAGCCCATATAATGCATGATTTTTAATTAATAGACGATTTTAGTATAAGCAACTAAATTAACATAAAATATCCTCTTGGCTACTATTTTTTTCGGTAATCCCAAACCTAATAACCAACTCCCGTGTTTGTAACTTTAAAATTAACGACTTTTCTATATCCTAAAATCCCTTCTTAGCTAACGTTTTCTATTTTTCTGGGTAATCAGCAGCCTTATTAGTCCAGTAAATGAAAGGAAAAAGCTGTACAGTTTTCCCTTGTGGCGCAATTCTTAGGTCATCGGAAATGCTTTCGAGCAAAAAACAGTTTATCAAGATTAACAGGTGGGAAAGGGCTAAAAATGGCCCCTCAGGGCCTGAAAAATGGGTTTCCCGCTATTATCTGCCATAATATGTGAATTGGGGAATTTTTGTTTCAACAGAAAATGAAGATCACCTTGTAATCTACAAAAATGGTCGCTATAATTTTTTTCGAAAAGTCGATTGTTTTCGAGATAACGGGACCCAAAAGTCCCCTCATTTCAGCTTCCGCTCTACCGCTAGAATGCCGCTATCTTCATGAATTCACTTATAAGCGGGCGGATGGATTGTTCTATTTCTGGGGCAATAATGTACATTTTTAAATAATTCAAAGTTCATTGGAATGAAAAAACCCGTACCTATCATTGCATATAAATTTGGGTTGATTCTGATTTTTCTACAATATTAAAAAAAAGTCAAAGATTTTTTTTCACAATATTTTAAGAGTGTTTCATTAATTTATTAATATTTTTTGAAAAAATTGTTTGTTAATAACATTTCTTTTTATGTTTCCTTGAAGGTGTTAGACAATGTAATGGTTTCAATAATACTAGAATCTTGGACTTCCATTGTCTTTATTTGTTAATTGTTACACAACGTTTCGGTTAGTGATGTATCTCCAACCGTTTTCAAGTGATAACTAAAAACTATTCCTAAAAGCTACGACTTATATACTATCCTTGTTCACTGAAGCTTGACCGATCTCACGGTTCAGCAACGCTGCCAGATGTTCGAAAGATCGATGCTAGGCTTGCTAAATACATTTTGTTGTTTAAAATATTACAGCTTCTGAATTTTCTTTTCTTCCAGTGGGTTTCTTTATAAATAGTTTTTGCTTCCGACCATTGTATGCGGTGTTGTTTTGACCAAGGTCTTGGCAATCCCTGACTTCGACGTTCTCACCTGTTCCTATGTTTTTGTGTTCTTTACTCTAACTTCAAGTGGTCTCTTTGTTTCCCGATGTATACCTCACCACATTCACAGGGAATTTGGTAGATACAGTCCTTATTTGAAACATTGTTGTCTGGCCTCGTCTTAGTAAGAATACTTCTTAGAGTAGTTTGGGATTTAAACGCCGTTTTAATATTATACTTACTCCGATTATCGAATCTTTTCCGAAGTTCCTTTAATATATGGGTGTCATAAATATTTGGTCAGTCTGGTCTTGGTTCAAATTAGAGTTTCTTGTCTTATTTTGATATTTTTCGATTGTTTCCTTTATTAGCCTCTCACTGTATCCGTTCTGCTTAGGATCCCTAGTTATGTTATCCATTTCCTTTGCAGTGATTCCCTACTGTTACATAAGGTCACTGCACGATTATATAAAGTACGTATAACCCCCTGTTTGGTTCTGTTAGAGTGGTTAGAATTCTGGTGTAAATATTGTCCAGTGTGGGTAGAGCTTTCTGTATACCGAGGTTTGAATCTGATATTATTTCGTTTAACTAGAACGTCGAGGAAAGGTAGGGCCGAGTTTTGCTCCTTCTCATTGTGAATTTATACAAGGTCGGAGGCAATTAAGATGTTTTAAGAAACCTTCAAGTTCTTCGTCATTACCTGTCCATATAATAAAAGTATCGTCAACATATATTAGCCAAACTTTGGTTTAATTAGTGCAGTTTTAATTGCATGTTCCTCAAACCATTCCATATAGATATTTGCTACTCACTGGGGAGAGCGATGAACCCATGGGAAGCCCATCATCCTGCGCGTAGAACTCATCTTTCACCTGAAAATAAGAACTACGGAGACAAAGCTCCAACAACTCCATCACCCATCCAGCGGCGGGTGGTGCGTTCTACTAGTGTTTTATCTTCTTTAAGCTTGGCTCGGATAATGCTTAACGATTCTTCTACTGCTACGTTTGTGTATAGACTTTCCACATCAAAACTAACAAAAGTATCGTCTGGTCCATTTCTACATTTTTGAGAATGTCAACAAAATGACTAGAATTTTTAACGAAAGATGGAGACTTATCGACCAGTGGTTTAATTAGGTCTAAAGGTGTTTTGCCAGTGCAGTCGTGGAGTGCGTTTCTAGAACGGTGATGGGCCTTAAGGGTGTATTGTCCTTGTGTATCTTCGGTAGTCCATAAAGGTGAGGAGGTTTACTGTTATGTGGAGTTAAAGATTTTCTTGTTTCATCGGTCAAAAAGTTTTTGTATTTCCTTAAGGTCCTAAGATATGTTGACGATACTTTTATTATATGGACAGGTAATGACGAAGAACTTGAAGGTTTCTTAAAACATCTTAATTGCCTCCGACTTGTATGAAATTCACAATGGAGAAGGAGCAAAACTCAGCCCTACCTTTCCTCGACGTTCTAGTTAAACGAAATAATGGTCATATTCAAACCTCGGTATACAGAAAGCCTACCCACACTGGACAATATTTACACCAGAATTCTAACCACTCTAACGAAACCAAACAGGGGGTTATACGTACTTTATATAATCGTGCAGTGACCTATGTAACAGTAGGGAATCACTGCAAGAGGAAATGGATAACATACTAGGGATCTTAAGCAGAGACGGATCCCGTGAGAGTAATAAAAGGAAACAATCGAAAGTATCAAATAAGACAAGAAACTAATTTGAACCAAGATCAGACTGACCAAATATTTGACAATTCCATATATTAAAGGAACTTCGGAAAAATTCGCAGAATCGCAGTAAAGATAATATTAAAACGGCGTTTAAATCTGCAAACAGTATCTAAGAAGTATTCTACAAGATGGCAACACAAATTCAAATAGTTGTATCTACCAAATTCGCAGTGGGATACATCAAGACAAAGAGACACTTGAGTTAGGTTAAAGAACACAAAACATAGGAACGAGGTGAAAGTCGTCGGGATTGCTGAACACGTTGGTCAAACAAAGAAATGGTCGGAAGCAAAACATTATAAAGAAACCACTGAGAAAAGAACAAGAAGCGTAATACTTAACAACAAAATGTATTTACAAGCCTATCGGATATTTCACATCTGGCAGGCCGTTGCTGAACCGTGAAAAGTCGTCAACATCGGTGACAAAGGATAGTATATAAGTGCAGCTTAGGAATAGTTTTTAGTTGCTCACTTGAAAACGGTTGGAGAAACTGAATCAAACGTTGTGTAACAATTGCAAATAAAGACAAGGAAGTCCAAGATTCTGAGTGTTATTATTTCTTTTATAATAGACCTGGCAAGTGTTCAATGATCCCAGAAAATTTCCTTCATCATCTTTCTTGCGTTTGATAAAATTGTTTTGCAATCTACATTTTTTAACCGTTTCCGAGTTCTAGAAAATCTGTATGTTATATATTTTTGAGGCCTTTTTACGAAAAATTTGGTGTTGCGAAAAAATGGTAAGATCAATTTTGTTATTAATTGACTTCATTTTTGTCAAAATCAAAATTCTTAATTAGATATTTTGGTAGATAATGCGGAAACTCATTTTTGGGATTTTGAGGGCATTCAGCGGTTCAAAACCCTTTTTCTTGCTCGAAGCATTCACTTGAACTAAAATTTCACAAATGAAAACTGTACAGATTATTTACAGCTTGGGTACTTTCAGTCTTCGTTATGGATACTTCCTCCCTTACGTTTTCCCTACGGGACTCGACCTTATTACCAACACCAATATTTTACTAAAAAATGAAAATTTTGTTACAAAACTTTCATATCCATTTTAACCCCCCTCTAGTAGATAATTAAAAAATTTTAAAACAAATAATTTTGATCGAAATTTAAAAAGTTTACATATCAATTTTGATTTTTCCAAGACTGAATAATGAAGTTGATGAAACATTCACCTTTATTCTATCCCTTTGGGGGGAGTTTTCTAAACCTTTTCAAGCTTAATCTTCACTGATTAATATTTCATCCTCATAGCAGTTTTCAATTTTGATAATCATTGTACCTAAAAATAAATGAATGAATGAATGAATGAATGAATAAATTTTAATAAGAAATGAATAATAAATAATGAATGAATGCATAAGAATCATAAATAAAGTAAAATGAACTAATAAGTGAGTGACCTTTTGCGTCTGTATTAAGATTAGGAAAAAGTCAACCATTTTGAAAAAAATATCAGTTAAAAATTTACATAAAATAAATGGCAAGTTAAAAAATTTTAAGATCATTTATATTTAGTAAAATTTAATTGATTTAAGTGCTGCAGTTTGTGTTGCAGTATTTCCATTTAGTTATATTAATTTAGATTTTCCGCCATTTGATTCCCACCTGAATTAAATGCCAACGATAGACCCATGAGGGAATCCCTGAAGTAAGATAATCTTCAGGGATAGTATGTATTAAAAAAATTAATTAACCCCCAAATAAAAGAAATTACCTTTTTAAAAAAAACTTTTTTGGATGTTTAAAACAAATTTTTTAGCTATATTTTGGCAATTACATTGGGTATTGTAACCGTATAATAGATGAATTTGCACGCCTTTAAGAAAATTAAAAATAAATAATATTTCTTTAAAAAATACTTAATCCTTATAATATTTCGGTTAATATAAAAGTTTTTTTCTAGCGAGTGCAATTGTGATAGTAGCTCCCCTAGGAGGAATAACGGAGGTTTTTATGATTGATTAGTTTCGGAAGACTAAATACTTAAATAGGCCATTCCAGGAATACTGGACGATAACTATTGCTTTAGCACAAATGTTCCTATGTTGATTATTGGCAGATTGTTGACTGGGGTTTTCTTCATGTAAGTTCGATTTTATTTATTTATAGTCATTTAAAAAAAAAAAAATTTTAAAACATATGCAGTGAATCTGTACCCTTTAGAACTCTTCGTTTTTTAAACATTTTTATGTTTTTTATTTTAGCATGGGGTTCAAGTCCAGCCATAGTATATATACTGAGATTAGGCAAAACATGAGAGGCTCTCTAATTTCCTTTGGTCCATCATTTGCCCTCTCTTGGTAAGTTGTCAAGTTAGCTTTAAATCGAAATAATTTATTTCTATTATTTTTTCATCCATAGAAACGCAGGTCCCCAAACTTTTGTGTTCCTATTTGTTTTTTATGTTCAAATTATCCAGTGCTGAAGAATTGCCGTCACCGCAATTTTTTTTTCGTGGCACCAGCGGAGAACTGCTATAAATTCGTTATTTATTACATTTTTGTACCAATATTTTTTAAAAATATTCTTCAAATATTAAATTATGTTATGCTAATTTTCAAATAGATATCTTGAGGGTTGTAGTCTATCCCTGGGGATAGACATGAACCACTGTAATAATCATCACACTAAAAAATCATCTATGGTTTCCGTTTAGTTCGGGTTTGTTTTTGGTTAGGACTAAATACAGTTCTTTTCTAATTAAACAATAGCATGCTATAACCGTATTCCATGGTAGCCTGGTCCAAGCCGGTGATTCTCCGCATTCTCGGCCTGATGACTTGTCCGTCCGCTACCTTAGTTGGGGTTCATCAGGCCGCCGGGGACTGAGGGCCGTAAATTAGTACTCCCCGTCATGCGGGGTAATTTAGTCTCCTACCCGCAGGCCAACGCGGGTTGGTAGGGGGTGATGTTTCCTAAAGTTTGTCTGCAGGATATAGGATAGAATTTCCTCTACCTTTGATGTAGGATTATATCACCCATGTTCGGTTTGTCAGAGCCTCTTTAGCGAGAACAGGGTACACACAGTTCATTCTGGACAGTGGGTGAGGTTGACTTGGGTAGGATAGGCAGCTTGCGCATCACTGCCCCTTATACCCCTAGAATGCGTATTGCTAGTACTTACTTACGAAGTAAAAACTCTTACCCTCACAAAACAGTCTGTAAATACAATACGCATTGGACAAAGACGAATGGAACGATTGATTGGCCTTCTCTCAGAAAGAATCTCTAATAACCAACTACGGAAAATGACAAGTGCTACTGATGCGATAGTGAGGATAAGAAATTTAAAATGTTTGGACCACGTAGCTAGGTTTGCGCATGGTCGATGGACGAAAAGGATTTTGGAATGGAGGCCTCGTCAGGACGCACATCGCAGTAGGCGACTCCCACCAACGAGATGGTCCGACGACATCAGGAGAATCCGAACAAATTGGATAAATGCCGCGCAGGACCGGCAAGGATGGATTGGATTGCGGGAGGTTTATGTCCAGCAGTGGACCAGACAAGACTGAGTGCTGATGATGATGATAATGCTATAACCCTAAAGCTATTGTCTTAAAAAATCTACTTTTGACTAGTTTTGGTTAGTTTTTATATTATTTGGTGATCTCAAAATAGATTTATATTAACCCTTTTTTTCTAGGTATGGTGATAGCGTTTCTTAAGGGTTGGTTTCTAGGCTGGAGAACAGTTGCGTGGATAGTCCTAGGCTATACTATAATACCAGTAGTTTTAATACAATTTTCGTACCTGAAAGCCCAGCCTGGTTGATTTCCAAGGGTAGAATAGAAGAAGCTGCAAAAAGTTTAAGATCTCTTCATAGGAATCAGCCTCAACCTGAACAAAGAGTAAGTGCAACCCACTGACCTTAATATGGACCGGCAAAGAGTATCAGATGCTCAGTTCAAAAGTTAGATTTTATTCGCAAAAAAATGTGTCCGTGCGCTGTGGCGGTAGTCATCGCTTAGGGTCTTTAATGATGCGCAGAACGAACTAGCAGACCGATTTTATTTACACGTTTGTCGTCGGCCAGTTTCGTACTGGCCGCTTGTGTGAGATTTTTTAGTTTTTGTACTGACTTATTTTGTGATTTGTGATGGAATTTCTATATGATTATAGATTTTAAAAGTTTTACTGTACCCACATTTTTTTCTCCTCTGTTTTTAAGTTTGTTCCAATTTCGCAAAAAAACGTTTATTGCACAGGGTGATCAGTTAAGGGTAGCGAGCGGCCATATCTCATAAGATATTGGTCGTATATATTTAAGAAAAAAAAATATAATAAAAGTCGCCAAGAGAAATTGCTGAAAATTATTTTCGAGTTTGTCAAACGTCCGCTAGAGGACGTAACAACCAAATCCAAGTAGAAAAATGGAATTTTTAAAGAATTTTGTCTAATGAAAGTATATCGATAATATCATTTTCATATTTACTGACCATTTCCCTACATTTTTTGTCTTAAACGTTTTGTTCTATTTATTATCAAGCGGTGGGGGAAGTTCAATTGTTTTTTTAAACAAACCAAGGTTTCTCCCGTTTCTTTTGACCGATTTTATCAAACTTAGGCTCATGTAAAAGAGCATAATTTGCACTACAAAACGCTTATTTGGTTTTGAATTTTTGACTTTTGCTGTCGCCGCTAGATGGCGTTAACTGAAATATTTAGCAAATTTTAAAGTTTTTTCAAAAGAAAACAAATGTAACGGTATATTAATTTTTATATATATTTTAAAGAGGATAAATTTTCTAGAATTTAATGAAAAAATTTATTATTATCTACCTTTTTTTGAACCGTTGATATTGACCAAAATATAATTTTTCTTACATTAAAAAATGGCACGCCACTGTTTTTATCAAAATAAAAATCAGTTTTGTAATCTCTTATTAGTTGCTTACAAAAAAAACCTCTTCTTTTTTCGTTAGACAATCGGTTTGGATTAAAAAAATTAAAATAGGTTTACATACTGTTACCTTATAATTATCATTGTAAACAGTATGTAAGCCTGTTCACTATTTTTAATCCAAACTCACATTGTCTAACGAAAGAATCAGGATTCTTTTCTTAGCAACTAATGAAATTACAAACTTTGACACTATTTTGATAAAAAACAGTGGCGATATTGTAATAAAATTATATTTTTGTCAACATCAACAGTTCAAAAGGTTGATAATCGTTATTTTCATTGGAGATTTATAAGAGAAATTTATCGCTTTTTAAATAGCGAGAACAATATGCCATTACATTGTTTTTTTTGAAAAACTCAAGAATTCTTACCATTTCAGTTAACGCCATCTAGAAGGCGACAGCAAAAGTCAGGAGTCAAAACCAAACGTTTTATAGTGCAATTATGCTCTTTCATATGAGCCTAATTTTGCTAAAATTGGTCAAAAAAAACAGGAGAAATCTTGGTTGTTTAAAAAAACAATTAAACTCCCCCACCTTTGTTTGATAGATGGGAACAAACGTTTTGGGTAAAGAAATGAGCAAATGAAGTCGTGAAATATGAAATGATATCATCGATATACTTTCATTGAACAAGAATTCTATAAAAATCCCATTTTTTTCTAGCAGTGTTATTGTTCGCCTCACCGGACGTTTGACAACTCAGCGACTTTATTATGATTTTTTCTAAATCTATACGACCAATATCTTATAGTATATCTACCTTGTCACCTGCTTCCACGGCCATATGCAAGTCCAGTCAAATAAACCCATTGCTAACCGATAGGGAAACAGACAGTTTATTACACACAATGCCAGCCATTTGTCTTATTAATGATCCAACGCTCACAGAAACCCCTTCTTGCCCACCGTCGAGCTGTAGGGATCTGTCATCTTCTATAGGTATTTTACGACTTCTGCTCAGAGGAATTGGCCAGTATGATTCCTTCTCTGGCAGCTCCCAACAAAGCAGCACGTAGTGCAACTTTATTCATCCTTTTACAGTTCAGTTAGAGAGGCCTCGAACTTCCCGCCCTCTTCGTTCCTTCATTCCTAGAGTGTCAAGACTATGAAACCTGCTGCCCGCAGAAGTTTTTCTTCTCCTCCCAATCTTCAAATTTTTGGGAGTCCCAGTCTTGAACGACTCCTCTCACCACACTTAAGACACCCACGATACATTAGTACTTAGGCATCAGCCTTCATGGACTCTACCAAAGATAAATATATATATATATATATATATATATATATATATATATATATATATATATATATATGTATATATATATATATATATATATATATATATATATATATATATATATATATATATATATATAATATTTTGTGAATATAAATTAATTAAATTTTTAAAAAAATTTCCTAAGAGACTCGGGCCCTTTTATTTAAACCTGCTGGATAACCTTATTGTTTATTCAGTGCGCGTTAGGTAAATTCCCTACATATTAAAGTTAGGTTTAGGGTTTAACCCTACGTTTTCATTGAGATAATTTTAAACCCCCCTGCAATTTAAAGCACTGAGAAAAAATCTTCATTCCGAAAAAAAAAATTTTCCCCTATTTTAAAATAATAAAAGGATTACAGATTTACAACCAGTTATTTTTTTTTTTAGGGAAAATGGAAAGACGCTTCACCCAAAAAAGAACACCAAATCAAACGGGAGAGCAGAGTAGAAGGGGAACGGGATTTAGGGTTTAAAAGGGAAGGAGTTTTTAAACCCGACCGGGCAAACCACTAAATCCGTTTGGCTTTCTTTTGAACTGGGATCTACACACGTTGTTTTATTCTGTTTTTTTTTAAAAAGAGACATTTGGTGTTGAGTGGAATTTTTTAAAAGTGTGGCCCTTTGATAACGGTTTGCCTTTTAAGTTCGCATTGTTTTTTTTTAAAGGGGATTTTAATTTTAACTTTTTTAAGATTGAATTTTACAGTGTTTTAAAACCTTGCTGTATTTTTTTAAATAAAAAAAATTGAATAATCATTAAAAAATTTTAAAAATTTTTTATTGTTATCCCCCTTTAAATCCAAAAAAAAATGGTAAAAAAACCAAGGTATTTTTTAAAAGATCGTCACAACCGAAGAGTTTTGGTAAATCATTTTGAACAACCGTAAGAATGAGATAGATTTAGAGATTCAAACCCAAAAACAACCAGAAAGTTTTTAAAATCATTTGAAAAAGGTTAGGTTAGAAAAGTGAAGTGAACATACTTCCACCCCTTACAGCGACCGATGGCATTGGCTCCCTTTTTTTTCCCCCATCCAAATTTTAAAAAACTGATGATCCGTTGGGGAGAGATCTTTTACCCCCCCCCGGCAAAATGCATTCCGAGGATTGTAACTTGGTTTCCATTGCTGGGCACAGAGAAATTTTTCGCCGATTTATCCCCCCCCCGAAGATTTTCTCTTTTTTTTTCCCCTGAATAAACTGCTTGGCTATTCAAAGATATACCCCTGACCCCCACCGGGAAATTTTTCTCCGTCCCCCTTTTTTAAAGAGGTTCGGATTCATTACCCCCTAGGTTAGTCCAGGATCCCCAGAAGGGTTTATTTTTTTTTTTAAAAGATGGCCGAGTAAAAAACTGTTTTTAAAATTAAATTTTTAACAACAACGAACAAAATTCAAAAAAGGGGGAAAATTAAAAAATCTTTACAGACTTTATTAAAAGATTCCCAAATGGCGTCAATAAATAATTTTTTTGGGGGTTTGCTTTTTAAAAAGATTCAAATATAAAAAAAAATAATAAACCTTTAAGTACAAAAAAAAATTGTTTTCCATCTGAAAACAATTTCATATTTTTTTGAAAAAAGCAGTACGATAGATACTCAAGGGTCAATACTGGAACCCTTTTAAAATTTTTGAAAAACCAATAAAGAAACAGGGTGGGTTTTTAGTGTAAAAAATATTTTTTTAAAATTTTAAACAACTTTTATTAAAAGATTAATTATTTATTTTTTTGAGGAGAGACGGACCGGAAGGGGGTTTGGGGAAAAAACAACATCCCCAAAAAATTCTTTTATTTTTTAAAAACACCCTTTGAAAATATACTGGAAGTGTCGCCAAACTGGGATTAAGAACAAGACAGTAATTTAGTTTAGTTTTAGAAACCACCATTAAAACTGTAGTTCACAAAAAAAAAAGTATCGGTTTAAAAGGGACGGCGGATTGCAAATATAGAATTTGCCATCCGGGCCTTAAAACCGAATGAATAAGAAAGGCATTGGGTTTGTTCAAATTTTACTTGGGAACCCCCAATTTTTTTTGGGAATTGAAAAAAGTGTTTCCTTTTTGTGAATGGGGTTGGTATCAGGCCCGGAACACGATTTTATAAAAAAAACCCAAGGACAATAGTAGGGGGCATTTTCGGGAAATGTTTGGGGGTCAGGACAAGGGCTTGGGGTATGATTTTTTCGAAGGAAGGTTCAATGGGAGGGGATCTACTAAAAAAATTCAGCTTCCTTTTTGGGTCGATCTTTGGACCCGAAATGTTATCTTTCAAGATCCCGTTTACTCCCCGGGCCCCAAAGTCGATGAAGGAAAGAAATATTGGGGTTTTCCCGTCCCCAGAGTCAATTTTTTTTGGAAAAATGTTTGGCGCTTATTTTAAAAATAAATGGGGAAAAATACTGTAGGGCAACATGTAAACGAATTTAAGGAAAAATTTGGGAGGGGGGAATGGTTAAAAGGTTCGGATACGCCCGGGCTTTACCTTTCGATGCCGGGAAAGGGCAAAACCTGTTTTTAAAAAAAAAGGGACCGCAATAAAAATTAAATTTGTTTGGGAAAGGGATTTTTAAATTTTTTTTTTTTAATTTAGTAAAAGTTTTATTAATTTAAAAATTTTGTTGTTTTTAAAAAAATTTTTAAAACCTTTTTTTATTTATAGTAATTTAAAAATTAAAAAAAATAAAAAGAGGTTTTACAAAATTAGAAAAAAAAAAATTTTAAAATTTTTTTTTCCCCAAGTTTTAAAGGGGGTCACTGAAATCGAGTCCCCAATACATTTCTTACCCATTTGTAGGGAATTGTGCTTAAGATGACATACTCGGGCAAGATGACATAGTGCTTGTATTCGTTTAAAATTAGCGACCCCGAAAACGTTTTAAAATTGCCCCAAAAGCGTTATTCCCAAAAAGTTTGTTGTCATTTGTTTTTTTAGCTGTTGTGTGCATTTGTTTATTTTGACGAAAATATTGCGTTGAAATTTTTTTGTGCCAAAACTTTGAAAGGTAAGTTTTTTTTTTGGGTTTTTAACAAAATCGATATGAGTCGAAAAATTTTTATAAATTCAAAAATATTAAGATAACCTTAAATTTTTTAAGGGCAGAAACTGTAAATATTTTTTAAAGGGTAAGATGACATGGCAACCGTCGGTTTAAAGAGGGAAATATGTCATTTTCCCTAATGATCTTTGATGAGTAAAAATTTGAAAATCCATTTATTTTTGGGTTTCCCTGGGCAACTATCAAGGTAGTCTATTGGTCAAAGGAAGACATGGCGAAGGCCATTCAAAGCGTTAAAGAAAATAAGATGGGATGGCTAAAGGCCCCCTAAAACTTTCCCAACTGGCGGGTAATTCATCTTTATTTAAGAATTTTCCTGAAAAATTAGGTGTTTCAATCTATTACCAGAACATTTATGGGCTAATTTTTTGCAGATATTCTTTGGATTTACCACCATAGTCAGAGATCATATCAATTTTGCCAAAGGGGAGGGTTAGCTAAAGATTTAAAAATAAAAAATAGCAGGCAATTGGTAAATGGGTTTGAGGGAACCACCATCCGTTGAGGGGTCTTCCTCCCCAAGAAAAGTTTTTAAGCCGCAGGTGACAAAGTTCTTCAATCTTTTAGCACAGATAATAACTGATAATGATATTCCACCGACAAAAATTTACAACATGGACGAAACAGGCCTTAGCACCGTCCAAAAGCCACCGAAAATATTTGCCCAGAAAGGAAAAAAAAAAAAAAATTTGGTTTCACTAAAAAGGGGCAAACCAGCTGTCTCTCTGTCGCTGTATGTGCCAATGCTGCAGGGAATTTTATTCCGCCTGCCATGATTATCCCAAGAAAGAACTATAAACCCGAATACTTTGAGGGACCCCCAGAACAAGCAGTCGATACTGGGTTTCATTTGTTGACCATTTTAAAAAGGATAAACATTTCGTCAACTATTGAATGTGTTATTCGATCCTTATGACCACAGCAGCCCCAAGAAAAAGAGGCGCTGGGGTTTCTAAGAAATGGAAATCAATTGTTGTGTCCCGCCGCTTGACCCCCCGGGGGCAACCATTGACGTGCATTTTTACCACTGGAGTCATACTACAACCGAGAGATAACCCGGGAAAGCAACCCTGGTAGAACTTGGGGCAACCCAAAACGTCGCATTTTGGAGAGCATATGGGAATGCGCCAGGTCGGAAATAAAACAAGTGGATATAAAGAAACCGGAATTTATCCGTTAAACCCACATGTTTTTCCGGATCATTTGTTTCTGCCCAGTGAAGTAACTGACAATGTTATTGAGAGGGAAACCGATGATGGAAAATGCGAGAAGCGAAATGATGATTTTCCCGGGATCTAGGGCACAAAAAGAAAAAAAAAAAACTGGCCTCGGTTTTTTAAAAGTTCCCTTATATGGAGGAATTAAAGAAACCAAAAAAAAAATGGGAAAAAAAACCCAAAGAGCATTAGAGTTCAAATCGGGTAAGCGCACATCCTTCAGGAGATTTGATGCAACCTGAAAGCTTTTACGAAAGGACGCTGATGATGACTGGGATGCGATGTTTTTTGCAACGATTTATATAGAAAATGGTGGGAAAACACTGGGGGCCAATTTAAAGCTTTACATACTCGTGCTGGTGTTTCACCAAAAAAAAAAAGTTCAACGGGAAATTTTCCCCGATAATTAAAAGTCAACTTGGACCTTTGGTGTTTCTTACCCATCAGGGACATGGATGATGTTTTCTTTGTTTTCCAATTATTGAATTTTTTTGGGGGACGGATTAATTTTTTACTTTGTAAATAAACTTTTTAAATAATTTGATTTATTTTAATCTTCCTTAGTTTTTTTAAATATTTCCTTAAAAAAAATTTGTCATCTAAGCACATTCCTAATGGAAAAATGTATCTCTAGGACGTATTTTACATATTACTTAATCACTTTATGTGGTCAATTCATTAGAACGTCCATATAAACAAAGTATTCATACTGCGTTTACATGAATCCAAAATTGGTTAGGACTGTAGTCGTTTTAATCCCTGTATTTTAATCTTACTTTTCTTTTCTTTAAGGAAACTGGTTCTGCCCTTAATGCTTACTTGCTTCCACCATGATTGGAACAGTCCGCTTTATCATGTCCTGTATAAATACTTATATGCTAAGGACGTTTCACCGAAGACCTCTAATTATGTTATCGGGACTTGAATGTCCTTGTGTATGCTGTTTTCTGGTCTATTCACAATGTGGATCAAGGAAGGTAAAACAACCCCACTTTTTGGATAATTTTAATTTGATCAAAGCAAAACCATAAAAAAATCATATAACATGGATTTTACTGGTTACATCGTTTATTATTATTTGTTATTTAAAAAAATGTAGAATAGCTATCTTGTAGACCCTGTAAAATTTTAAAAAACACATAAAGAATTTAATTTTAAAAATAATAGTACGGAAAATGAAACATTTAGGCTCGAAATTTTTTCGTCCTACATGGATTTATGGTACGTTCCAAAATAATTCGTTGATTTCTCGTTTTACCTGCTACTATTAGTCGTAAAACTCAATATACTTTAAGGTACCCGCATAGGTCGGACTTAAAATTTTTTTATTTATTATTGTACCTACTTTTTGTTATATTAAGTAGGTTATAGGCAAATTGCAGGTTTTGGAAAATAAAGCAGAGTCTTTTCGTCTTAGTTCATCAATCGTTTGGAGTTTGTCAGGGTATTTTCGTGTGTGTTATTAGCATTAAAATAGCTAAATTTAAACCATTAATATTAGGAGGTAATCAGGACCTGTACCCTTTCAAAAGGTGCGGTGCCTACACAATAGATATTTGTTACGCGATTTATTTATGGCTGGGTTTTCCACTGAGGGTTGTAATTTAAATTTTATTGCGATCAAGAAATCAACGAATTATTGTGAAAGGTACCATACCTAAATCTTTCAAAAAAAGTAGGGAATAGACCGAGGATCAAAGTTTATATCAAGCCGACGAGCGCTTTTATCCTGGTAGTGGTTGCCACCCCATCTTGGAGGTGTTTTCCATAAATTTTTTTCGTAAAACAAATATTTTTCGAGTTATTCGCGATTGAAAGTTACAGTTTTTCGACTAAAAAATCGACGTTTTTAATTTAGAGAATAACTCGAAAAATATGCATTTTATCAAAAAAAACTGTAGAGGACAAAATTGTAGCTGATACGAGTACTTAAACTAAAACAAACTCCTCTTTTATTTTTCTACAACGAATACGGACTGAGCTACGGCTTGTTAATGGTTAGCTTTTGTTTGTCAAAGGCTAAAAGTCAAATAGCGGGAACACTTGGCATTTTTCGAGGAAAATCTATAACGTCTTTTTTAAAGTATATAATGAGACGTTTCTTTTGAAAAGAAAAAAAGTCTCCAACTTAAAAATTAAGCCAGTTATGATAGATATAAGGTGGGTCCCTAATTTAATCTACGAAAAAATCATTGAAAACAACTCCTAATTACCCTCTTATTTAAAATTGATCTGTACCCTTCTGCAATTCTTTTTATATATGTATTATCAATACATTTTATAGTCCAGGAAATGGCCCCTCAAGACCCGAAAAAGAGGTTTTTCGCCACGGACGTATATAAGGGGAGGGTTCTGGGGGTCCGGACCACCCCCATTCATATCCATCTTACTTGTCCAACAGAAAAAAATTACATGCACCGCGCCGATTGTAGAAAACGATAGTTGCAGTGCGGGAATGGACACCGCGCCACCGAAGCGCCGAAACTTTTTTCGCCTATCACCGCTTCGCGACGGGCTCTTAAAGAAAATTAAGGATCAAATTAATTCATCTCATTCAACGCGTATCTCTCTTTGTGAGACACGATGGACCGAGGAACACGTGGCTGTCGAAAAATTGAGAAATGGTTCCCGTTCACGCGAAACGCTGGGGCACTTTAGGATGCTGCTAGTAGCGACGTCGCTACTTAAGCATACCATCTTCAAACCGCTATGGATAACAGCCAGTTTATTGTCTCTTTAGTTATACTGAGAAAAGTTTTTTCATATACAGCAAACCTTTACAAAGCAATGCAGAAAGTAAAAGTCGATTTGACCAACATTTGCGAATATACAAAAACTGTAAAAACGACTTTACAAAATGTTCGGAACGAAAGTCAGTTCGCAATCCTTTTTGAACAAGCACATCAGATGACTTCAAGCGATATAGTTGTGCCAAGAATATCTGGAAGGCAAACCCTGCGCAGTAATATTGCAGCAGGAACTGCCGAAACGTGATTTGCCCTTTTATTGATCATGCTATTATAGAACTGGACGGCGGTTTAAAACCACATGAATCGACGATCGAAGGAATTCAAATGCTGCTACCTGAAAAAAACCAGTAATGACCCCAGGATAAAAAAAATCTTAAAAAGATTGCACAAACATTTGTGGGTGGGAAAAATGAAGGCACAATATTTCTGAATCAATATGAGATATGGCACAATCACTGGAAATCTGTAGCACAAAACCTGCAACTGTGATCGACGCTATCGATAACATGCGATAATCAAAGATTCCCTTTAATTTAAAAAGCTTCTCATTATTTTAAGCCACACTCCCAGTGTTCACTGCAACCCGGAAAGATCCTTCTACCTTAAAGAGGTTAAAAACTTACCTAAGAAATAACTGGACGGGGGTTTAAAACCACATGAATCGACGATCGAAGGAATTCAAATGCTGCTACCTGAAAAAACCAGTAATGACCCCAGGATAAAAAAAATCTTAAAAAGATTGCACAAACATTTGTGGGTGGGAAAAATGAAGGCACAATATTTCTGAATCAATATGAGATATGGCACAATCACTGGAAATCTGTAGCACAAAAACCTGCAACTGTGATCGACGCTATCGATAACTGCGATAATCAGTATTCCCTTTAATAAAAAGCTTCTCATTATTTTAGCCACACTCCCAGTGTTCACTGCAACCCCGGAAAGATCTTTCTCTACCTTAAAGAGGTTAAAAACTTACCTAAGAAATAAAATTGGCGATGTAAGACTTACTGGTCTGGCTTTAATGAGCGTACACCGAGATCTGACTGTGCAACTTGATTACGAAGAAATTATTAATTAGTTAGGAAAAAAACGTAAAAGACTAAATTTATTACTTTAAAGTTTCAACTTTGTTACTTTTGAATAAATACTGCAATACATACATTACATATTTATTTAAAGGCATCTACTTAGAGTAACCTAAGTTATATATTATAGATTACCCGCGACTATACTTGCGTGTTATAGTCACAGGCAATGTTTAATTTGTAAATGCTGGATTTAATTGGCGTTAGAGCTCTGTCTTTTTACTTTGGGGACCCCCCCCTTGTCAAAGCTATAGCTACGTCCGTGTTTTTCGCTAATATCTGCCAAAATATGCAAATTGGAAAATTTTCATTTAGACAAAAAATGGAGATCGCCTTGTAATCTACAAAAACGGTTCCTATAATTTTCGATAGTTTTCAAGATAACAGGACTCAAAAGTCCCCTCATTTCAGCTGCCGTTTTACCGCTATCTTCATGGTTTCACTTATAAGCGGGCGGACGAATTCTTTTCTTACTCGGGCAATAATGTACATTTTTTAATCATTTAAAGTTCATTGGAATGGGAAAGAGTTTATCGGATTGGGAAAACTTGTACATATCACTGCATATGAGTTTGTGTCCATTCCGATTTTTCTAGAATATTAAAAAGAGCAGTCAAAGTATTTTTTACAATATTTTGGGAGTATCTCATAATTTATTGATATTTTTTAAACAAAGGGTTTTTTATTAACATTTCTATAATAAGACTATAATAAGACAAGTGTTTAATGATCCCAGAAAATTTCTTTTACCATCTTTCTTGCGTTTTGATGAAAAACTATTTTGCCCATCTGCATTTTTTAGTAAGAAACTACTACTACCACATCTATTCAGTGTGGAATGTTATAGATTTTTCGACGGCCGTATTTTCGAAAAATATTGGTGTTGGGAAAAAAATGGTAAGGACCATTTTTGTAGATTTTGAGATGATCTTCATTATTTGTACATACAAATTCTCTTATTCGCATATTTAGGCAGATATTTGAGGGAAACTTATTTTTGAGACTTTGGGAGCCATTTTCAGCGGGTTTCCACGTCGGAATCGTGATAAATTTTTTCTCGCTCAAAAGCATACGCGAAGACCTAAGAATTGCGCCACAAATGAAAACAGTACAGATTTATTTACAGCTGGACTATTATAGGTTTAACAAATTTAAAACGCTTAATTTTGGGAAAATTGGAACTTAAAGTGAAAAACGATTTTCCGCAATTTCGTAAAAAAAACCCTTTTCTTTAAAATAACTCCATAAATACTGGAGATACGAAAAAATGCTACAGTACCAAATTGTAGCTTTTTTCATTACAAAGATTTTGCTTTGCTTACATTTTCTGTACAATAAATATTTGCCGAGATATGGCCGTTTAGAGCCTCTATTTACGAGCGAGCACCACCACTCATCCCATGGTAAAACTAAGGGATTTAAAGCGACTTAATTTACACATCCTTGTAGCTTTAAACAAAAACCCTACAAAATCATTTTTGAAAACCCTCTCTTTCATTAAAACTAAAGAAGCTATGTTTAATAAAACCAATAATTTTTTTCGAAAAATTCAAATAGCCCACTTCGGAGCCTAATAATCTACATAACCGGTATACTTTATACATTTACCGGTATAATTTTTGTATGTTATTTTACTTTTTTTCCTATTTATATCTATTTATTTATTTTATAAGAATCCCAAAGCTGTAAGGGGTGGTTTTTAAGGAGTGAAAATCTGCAAAATAATAAAATTGGTAATAATTGGTAATATTCAGAACGTAATTTTCTAACGCTGGAGACAATGTCCACCCTTTTATGGGCAAATTGGAGGCTAAGATTGCGTCGTGCCATAGAAGACAATGCCAATACGCTCCCTGAATAACTTTATTTCAAATATAAATCGATCTTGCAATTCAACATTATTTCTCGTATTTTAGGTACATCCAACCAAAACTGGGTAACAACAGTTTTACTGCTCCTCTACGTCATAACATCGATGATTGGTTTGCTACCTATACCTTGGACAATGACCGCCGAATTATTCCCTATTGAAATTCGCGGTGTTGCCCATTCAATCGCCTACAGTGTTGCCAATCTGATTATGTTTGCCTCAGTCCAGATGTTTTACACATTAATGGATTGGTTTGGAGGAATAGTGGGAGTACAATGGTAAGATATGGCTTACTAAAAATTGTGTTACATACTAAAAGAAACGTTGTGCACCTTTTACAAATAAAAATAACATAATTTCAAGATATCAGTATATAAAAAATGCGACAAAGAACTGCCGTCACAGAACTGGCCAAGGTACGAGTAAGAGACTTGCTTACTTAGCTATAACAGGAGCAATTAAAACAACCCCAACAGCAGCCATGGAATGTCTCTTAGATCTTCCACCACTTAACTTCATGTATGGAAGGCAAGAATGACTACTTCCGACTGCAACAAAAACCAACTGGTTCACGCTAGTTTGAGACACAACAACATAAAAGTCAGGTTGGCGGCAACATCCTGAATCCCAAACATTAAAAACTTCGGGGTAAAAATTCCAGATTGAAGTGAGTGGCAGCAATCCGATATCCCCCACGGTTGGAGACATCATCTGGTATACGGATGGTTCGAAAACCGAACAGGGAACTGGAGCGGGCGTGTACAGTGAAATGAGGAATTCACAATTTTTCATTTCACTAGGAACTTACAGTTCTGTATTTCAAACAGATATACAGGGTGTCCGGAAAAAGGAGGCCAATCCGCCGGTCACATATAGGGTGGACCAAAATAATGCGACTTTCGTTATGCCATTTTTTAATTGGGCGCTCGGTATTCAATATACAGGGCGTCAAAATGAGAAATATAAAATCGTTTTTTTGAAGTAAGTCGAGGGTTTCATAAGATATTAAATTAAAATTTGGTGTAAGGGGGTTTTTTGGAACGAGAAATTGAAATCCGTTCACGGATTTGCTATACTTTGCAGAGGGCGCCACCTGCGGTATATTGCATGTGTTAAAAATACCAAAACTTTTTTGTACCCCTGTATAATAAAGTTCTAGTAAAAAATTCTAATTATCCAATTTTTTCTTGTAAAAAAAGTATTCTTAGTAAATATCGGCCTGAGTATCCGTTTATTAGGTATCTTAATTTTAAAATATAGATAATTCTTTCTAAACAAATTGGCTGACCTCGGGCACCAGTAACTTTTTACGTACTGTCAAAGTGACAAATTTAAACGCTTCTGACGCTCTTAACAAGCTTCTCAATTACTCCTTAAATAAATCTACATTTTTAAATTACATATTTGTATTTGGTGTGTTTTCTTACAACTTATAAAACCATAATGGCTCATAGACCAAGAAATGTACCCTTTCCCGAAATGGCGAATATGGTTTTGATGTTTGGTAAGTTTTAAATATTATTGTAAACTGTAAATACCTGTCAATTCTCAACTAGGAAAATGTAACTCCAATGCTAGTTTAGCCGCTAGACGCTATGCCCAGACATTCTTAAACCGATTTCATCCAAAAAGAAAATATTTTTTAAATTTGATTAACCGCCTAAGGGAGACTGGAAGTTTCAGCGAAAGACGGAAGGGTAATTGCGGCCGACCTCGTGCAGTTCAACCAGGGCAAGAGGAAGAAATTTTAAGAATTGTCGAAGAATCACCAAACATTAGTACTAGGGTTTTGGCTGAACGGGTGAGAAATATTGGGAAAACCGAGACACATAATATTTTACGGAGTCAACAACTTTACCCATTTCATCTTCAAAAAGTACAGGGTTTTTACCCACGATCCCGAGGCAAGACTTGTTTTTTAGATGGTTATGTGAAATGAATAACAGAAATGTGGATTTTATAAGAGCGATTCTGTTTACTGACGAAGCCACGTTCACGAGAAACGGCATGACAAATATCCATAACGCACACATATGGGCTGAAGAGAATCCTAGGGCCATAGTTGAGACACATCATCAAGTAAATTTTAAAGTCAATGTGTGGGCAGGTGTTGTGGATAACTTTCTTTTAGGACTTGTCATTTTACCAGGTAATTTGACTGGTGATTCATTTCTGTTGTTTCTACAAGAAATACTGCCCGATTTGCTTGATGATTTGCCTCTAAATTTAAGACAAAATCTTTGGTTTCAACTCGACGGTGCTCCGGCTCATTTTGCTATGAATGTTAGGAACTATTAACATCAAGTATTTCCTAATCGCTGGATTGGTCGAGGTCGAGATGCTCCTGTTCCGTGGCCACCCCGTTCGCCCGACCTTACACCTTTGGATTTTTCAGTCTGGGGATGTATGAAAGACTTTGTGTATTTGGTTCCGATTTTAAACGAGGATCATTTAAGAGAAAGAATCATTGCAGCTGGAGAGCGTTTCAGGTTGAAACCAAATATTTTTCAAAGCCTTAGATTTTCTTTAATAAAGAGGGCTCGTATGTGTATACAAAAAACGAATGGAGGTCACGTAGAACAAATAATTTAGGCTCATTATTCTATGATTTTTATTATAATAAGTAATTTAGCAATAATTTAGAAAAAATAATTTACGTTTATTTTGTTAACTTGTTAAAATGTATCTAGATTTTAAAATTAAGATATCTAATAAACGGATTCTCAGGCCGACATTTATTGAGAATACTTTTTTTACAAGAAAAGATTGGATAATTAGAATTTTTTACTAGAACTTTATTATACAGGGGTAAAAAAAAGTTTTGGTATTTTTAACACATGAAATATACCGCAGGTGGCGCCCGCTGCAAAGTATAGCGAATCCGTGAACGGATTTCAATTTCTCGTTCCAAAAAACCTCCTCATACCAAATTTTAATTTAATATCTTATAAATCACTCAACTTACTTCAAAAAAACGATTTTATATTTCTTATTTTGACGCCCTGTATATTGAATACCGAGCGCCCAATTAAAAAATGGCATAACGAAAGACGCATTATTTTGGTCCACCCTATATGTGGCCGGCGGATTGGCCTCCTTTTTCCGGACACCCTGTATATGCTTTACTGCACTGTGCAAAAGAAAATAACAGAAGGACATACAAAAACAAGCGGATCTGCATAATAACAGACAGCCAAGCGTCACTAGGGGCACTAGTAAACACCAAGGTGACGTCCAAGCTGACATGCAAATGCCAAAAAGAACTGGAGGTCCTGGGACGCAACAGAGTAACTCTTCTGTGGGTACCAGGACATTCGGGAATAGAAGGCAACGAAAAAGCGGATGAGCTAGCAAGACATGGATCATCCACACCATACTTTGGAGCAAAACCTGCTTTTGAAGTGACCAAAACCACAGCACGAGGGCAAACCGATAGATCCGAAACAAACACGAGGAATAGGGGAAAACCTCAGTAGAGTAAGACATGGAAAAAGTTTCATAAGGAGCCCATCCAAAAGAACGAAGGAAGAACTACTAAGACAAAGAAGGAAAAGATTTTGCATAACAGTAGGATTGCTAACAGGGCACGATATCCTAAGAGGATACCTACACAAGATAGGCTCATACAATGGAGACCCAAGTTGCAGATTGTGCGACGAGGGGGAAGAAACAGCCTACCACATACTGTGTGAATGTGAAGCGTTAAATCACAAAAGACAGGCATTATTTGGACAACCGAAAACGAGCCCACCAGGAATATATCAACCAACCAGTCTCGGGATTATACAGACTTGTAGAAGGAACAAGACTAATGTGAGGTTTGGTATAAAAGACAATGGAAGATTAGGCACAAAAAGCCTAAGGGGCTGCGCTGCCTCCGGTAGTGAAAGACGGCTCCCAGGAAAAAAAGAAGAAGAAGATATCAGTATTATTGAACCCATAACATTTTCTAAATCCTTTAAGAAAAACTAAGAACAAAATTATTTGAAAAAGTATCCTAAAATATTCTATATTATTGATTTTTTCTAGGTTTTTCGCAGCTGTCTCAATTCTTGGATCGTTGTACACCTTCATATTTTTGCCAGAAACTCACGGAAAGAAGTTGTCGGAAATTACAGATTACTTTGTGAACAGTGGCGCCTTCTACATATTTTCCAAGAAGACAACTAAGGCGATTCCCGCCAAAAAGAAACCCGCGTCCAGGGTTCCCAAGAAGGACATAGTGAAATCGAATACTCAAAGTGAAAAATTAATAGCCAATGTTTAGGAACTATCTACTTAAGAAAAATTATTTATTAGGATTTTTTCGGCGTATTATTTTAACGTTTTATTTATTTGTTTTTGTTTATAATTTATATTTTTCTTTAGTTGTTAGAGATAAAATAGAATAAATTTTAAATTCCTTTTGCTCTCAATCATTGACATGTAGCATTTATTGTAAATTACAAAGAAACAAGAGAGGTATGGGTCCCGGCTTTTAATTTTGAAATAAAAAAATTCTCCTTCGAAATTTCGTCAGTGGATTTTAACCAAAAAATTTTGGAGCATTTCGCGAAACCCACACTCTATTTTCAAAGATAATGAAGTTGTAGGTTACTCCAGAATGAACCCAATTACGAACTTTCAGAGAAGTATTTATTATTTCAAATTTTAGGGCTGGATCGATGACAAAGAGGTTGTATGTGAGCAATATTCAGAAAAAGTTTCACTCTAGTATCTGAAAAACCCTTTAATTATTTCAAAAAAAATTGTAAATCAAAAAATTGATCTGGAAATTTCTTTGCAAAATAATCATCAAATGACTCTGAGATTTTGACCGCTTGAGAGTTGAGCGTTGTTGCCATTCTTCTTTTGGCGGCCCTATATACAGGGTAAGTCTGTGAAGTGGGAGCCCCCGTTTATTGCTTTAAATATTCAAATTGGGAAAAATATTTTAAACAAAAATATTTTTGTTTTTGCTGCTCTATATTTTGCAAACAACGTTTTGTATACAGGGTGTATCAAACAGTCCGTACAAAAACAAAGTTCATTTTTTTAAATGACTCCCTATATTTTTTGTAACATTTTTGTTTTCTGCATAAAATTCTAGATATTTTTTATTCAGCATATCATATCCCTATATTCAAGTGTTTACGAGATATTCGGATTTAAACACAAATTAAAAAGGAAAAAAATATGTTGTTTTACGTTTCTATGGTTTCAGCGGTTTTTTGAGGGTTGCGTAATAACTATATATGCTATAGAGATTAATAAAAATGTCAAAATGACAGTTTTATTCATCTGTAAAAAAATGTTTTAATCGTTTTTTTTTCTTGTTTAAGGTTTTACCTATTCCTACTCATCATGTGATATCTAATTACTTATTAATTATTACTATGACGGTTTTGTCACTCTACAAGAACCGCTAAAACCGAAACGTAAAACAACATTAAGAGATGAGCGGATTTTTTCATTCTAAATTTGTATTAAAATGAGAATATCTCGTAAATATTTGAATATAGGAATATGATATGCTAAATAAAAAATATCTAGAGTTTTATGTAGAAAACAAAAATATAACCAAAAATATAGGGAGTCATTTAAAAAAATTAACTTTGTCCTTGTACGGGCTTTTTGATACACCCTGCATACATAACGTTGTTCGCAAAATATAGAGCAGCAAAAACCAAAATATTTTTGTATAAAACATTTTTTTCCAATTTGAATATTTAAAGCAATGAGTGGGGGGTTCCACTTCACAGACTTACCCTGTATAAAAATTGGCTGTGTACAAGCGTACGTCTTAAATTTATTTATCAATAATTTAATCTACATCTCGAAAACTGTTGGTCGTACAGATATGCAAGGTGGTCAAAAAAGTTTGAAACAAATGGTTTTTTTACTAGTTATTTTTAAAATAAAAATCGGCAAACACTTGTGCATATAGAATATATCAAAAAAATATTTTGACATTTTTTACCTTCCACGTTTTACGTTTATGGAGAAACGTTTAAAAAATATGATATAAAATATCGAAAAATGAGGTAAGAAGTTGAAATATACTTAAATATTACTTGACCATACTATTTAGAATTAATTTTTAGGTTTATTAATGAAGTTTTTTTTACCTATCAACATTTAAGAATTTATGATTTTTGCACATCCTTTATTTATAAATTATAGTTTTTTTTCGTCACTAATAATTTTAATAATCAAAATTATTAATGAAAACCAATAAATGCATTTTTTTATTATTGATGAAGCAAAAAAAAACTGTAGACTAGGTATATTGTTTAAATGTCCTTTATCTAAACACAAAAACTCTATAGTGGCATTTAAAAAAAGTTTTAATATAAACTTCCAATTTTAAAACATATATGTTATTTTCTAGATTTTATCTTTTAACCTCATTTTTTGACATTTAAAAAATCCAATTTGTTTTCAACCTTTTTAAACCACACTGTATCTAAATAGAATTTTGACATTTTGGTTCTGTTTAAAGGTAAGTTTAAAATAATGTTAGTTTTTAAGAAAATTGCTGAAAATATTTTTATGTATTGTAAAAGGAGTTCCTGCAGAGTGCTTTTTTCTATATGTTAACAGCCATAGTATTTTTTTGTACTTTTAGCAATATAGAACACAAAAAGCTTACGACAATAAGTAGTAATTTATCTTACATTGTGACGTAAGTAATTTAAAATAAAAGAGGATATTTTTTATAGGTATTTTTGTATGTGTTGTAGTAGTTTACAGTATTTGCATATTATATTATTAAATATATGTGTGAGACACAACTAACAATCTGCTGTGTTGCCGAACTTACCGTTCTATACGCATCGTAGGCGAAGTGGCTTCAACTTGGCATCAGTGCAGAGCTTTAGTTGTATCCCAATAGTCTAAATTTTAGTGTATTTAAGTACTTATTGTTTCTTTTCAAATATGGTAAATTATTGAATTTTTTTCACATTATCACAGCTACTTATTTTAACATAATAGAAACTTTATTTTTCTATGTAGACACTTATTGACATTTACAAAGTTTTGTACGATTTAATTTTTTTTTTGTTAGGTATATTTGTACCCATTTTTGTGATATAAACGTACAAGACGTTTTTTTAATAAAGTTGTTGTTAAAAAGGAAAACATGTCTTTTCTTTTCTTTTTTAATCCATATAATTAACCTACTATACGATTTTCAAACTTTATTAGTATGTTTAACTGAATAGGATGCAGATTTTTTAAAACTTATCTGCCACCAGAGAAATAGAAGGGGGGAGAAAGCGCTTCGACCACTGCGCATCCAATTTTACGAGGACGGCATGTAAGCCGCCATGGTTGCTTCTACTTGTCAAATCAAAATTGACATTTGACATTACAAAGTTTTGTTTTCTTTGTTTTTCTCATGGAATAAAAAGGGTTGTCGTATAAACAAGAATTTTTCGTAAATGTTTTGTTTACTTTTTGGATTAGATTTGGCTTCAACAATGGCTTGGTATCTTTCGTTTTATTTTAGTTTAGTGTTTCATTTATAATATTAATGCTTTAATTTAGTTTAATGAACTATGTCTTGTTGCGTGAGAGGGTGTTTCAATTCTAGAAGATATAGTACAGCAAAAGATATTATTTTTGTTTGTAAGTACCCCATTTTATGTAGTGAAAATATTTTATTGGGTAAATAAAAACCTAGAAAAATTAAAGCTAAAATAGTTTAATTGTAATTTTATAAGATAACATACATTATAATAGTTTAGGTCTCTTGATTTTTGCATACTTGCAGGCGCTACAAAATTTACATGTAATATTTTAATTTTAGATTTCCAAAAGAGGAAGTTTTGGTTAAAAAATGGTTAAGTATACTGCAAATGAACAATTGGTCAGCTAGCAGATACATTTGTTCAAAACAGTATCTGGATAGTGAACATTAGGACAAGGAAAAATTTTAAGACAAAATGTTATACCTTTGCTTTTTTTGGATGGCATTTCTACCCAAGTACCCACCAATTATCACCAATTCCATGGCGAAACATCATACAAAAACTATTCAAGGGGAAAGAATAAGAAATTAGTTACCCAAGTTGATTCCATTTAATGGTCAATAAAACCTATTAATAAAGATATCTTGTTTTATTTGTTAACCCAATAGTTTAAGCAAACTAACCTATCGGATTAAGTGTAAGAATGTCACTTTTCTATTCCTCAGAGGAAGAGTGTGAACTTGCCCATGATTGTGTCTATATAACTCTATTATTATGGTATCTTAGTATTGGCAATTGCCACATATTAATTATTCAAATTGTCTGCAGCAGCCTAAATATAAACTAATTATGAAATAATTTGTTCAATTAGAATGTGTGTGTGATCTACAATATTTAAACATCGATAAAAATTATCTTAAATTATACAATACAATAAGATTAGTTTAACAGGAAACAGAAATTTATGTTCGCAATTTTACAATATTAATAGTCAAAAAAAAACCTATTCTCGACTAAAAATGATATTAAAAAATTTGAGAAAATAAGCTACAAAGAAAAGGACTATATCTGGTTGTATTCTGAAAACTAAAAAATAGGAGTATAGGTATTGAAAAAAAAGAGTCTCCATAAGAAAAATATATGGGAATGGCAGCTGACCTGAGCATTTTTTAAAAAGGTATAACCCTAAACAAAACAAGTGGCATAAGTTAAGAGGTTAGTAACATCACAGTGCATATAAAAATTAATATACCTGTCTATAGCATGTATTTTTTTAAATATATAGGACCTTCCTTTTATAATTTTCATAGTAAGAAAAAACTCACACTTATGATCACCTGCTTAAGATGATATACGATTATAGATATTATTTAACAACCATTTTATAAAATAAAGGTTTTCCATTGTATTTCATGTATTAGCCAGTGTCATTTCTTAAAGTAAATTTACTTCTTAATGCAAAAAAAAACATTTGACATAAAATACAGTGTATAAATAAAACACTTTTTTACTGATTATTTATTTTATTTAATAAAATGCCATTTGTCCATATTGCATGTTCTCGCTGAGAAGTTCTTTAGGATGCCTTTTATATTGTATGCATTTTTGCTATATTCTCTTATTGTAACTTTAGGTCTGGTTGTTATTCAGAATTAGTTTACACTTTTTGTACACACCAAATTCTGAAATACACCTTCGATAAGAGCACTTACATAAAAAAGTGTGAAATACTGTACACCAATTTTGAATAACAGAGGCCTTTATTTGACTTTTAAAGAATCCATTAAAAAGATATGTTTACTTTAGAGTTCTAAAGACAGCACTGCAGTTATTGGATAAAATTATTAAAGCTTCTTTGGGTAAACAAGTTGGTATTTCGATTTCAGCATTTCCATTTATCGTTTCTTAAAAAAAAAAATTACTGCCAAGTCACCTGGATCTTCTTGCCCTTTACATTAAAAAATTGTAATATATATTATATGCATATTTATAAGGTATTCTGCTTTCTTTATCCTTACTAAAAAATTCAAAAACACATAATGTAGGATTTCAATATTCTGAGGTTTTTACCAAGAAAAAATCTTTTAACCCATAAATATTTTGGAATTCATACAAATAATTTACCTGCATAATATACTGTTTAATAATGGTACATGTTTTCATCTTAAAATTTTAATTTTTTTCATAAAACGTAATATTATTTATTCAAAACCATTTTAATTAAATTTTTTTTAAATTTAATTAATTTACTTCTTAATGCAAAAAAAAACATTTGACATAAAATACAGTGTATAAATAAAACACTTTTTTACTGATTATTTATTTTATATAATAAAATGCCATTTGTCCATATTGCATGTTCTCGCTGAGAAGTTCTTTAGGATGCCTTTTATATTGTATGCATTTTTTGCTATATTCTCTTATTGTAACTTTAGGTCTGGTTGTTATTCAGAATTAGTTTACACTTTTTGTACACACCAAATTCTGAAATACACCTTCGATAAGAGCACTTACATAAAAAAGTGTGAAATACTGTACACCAATTTTGAATAACAGAGGCCTTTATTTGACTTTTAAAGAATCCATTAAAAAGATATGTTTACTTTAGAGTTCTAAAGACAGCACTGCAGTTATTGGATAAAATTATTAAAGCTTCTTTGGGTAAACAAGTTGGTATTTCGATTTCAGCATTTCCATTTATCGTTTCTTAAAAAAAAAATTACTGCCAAGTCACCTGGATCTTCTTGCCCTTTACATTAAAAAATTGTAATATATATTATATGCATATTTATAAGGTATTCTGCTTTCTTTATCCTTACTAAAAAATTCAAAAACACATAATGTAGGATTTCAATATTCTGAGGTTTTTACCAAGAAAAAAATCTTTTAACCCATAAATATTTTGGAATTCATACAAATAATTTACCTGCATAATATACTGTTTAATAATGGTACATGTTTTCATCTTAAAATTTTAATTTTTTTCATAAAACGTAATATTATTTATTCAAAACCATTTTAATTAAATTTTTGTTTACAAACAAGATTATGACATGACAAGCCCAAATGATGACAAATGACAAGCGAAAGCAACCATGGCGGCGCCCTATTTTAGACTTTTCGCGCAGATTGAAGCGCTTTCTCCTCTTCTCTATTTCTCTGTCTGCCACCTTTGGTTTAACCGGAAATGCTACCAACTTTGTTATTTTTAATAAAACACCCTGTATATTTAAAAAGGGGACTCTACAGGGAATTTTTAAAAAAATCACGTGTCACACGCTATATCCATTTTGACCAGTATACAGGGTGCCACAGATTCGAGTGCATGTATGGGGATCTCGGACACCGTAAGAGATACGAAGTCGGTTAAATTATGGCAAAGTTGTGTATTTGCGTAACTAACCATGTCCACTTTAAAAAGTTGCGAAATTCCGAGTACTTCCAGAGATATCTGGAAAAAACCGAAATTTAAGTGGACATGGTTAGTTACGCAAATACACAACTTTGCCATAATTTAACCGATTTCGCATCTCTTACGGTTTCTGAGATCCCCATGCAAGCACTCGAATCTGTGGCACCCTGTATAATGTAAAAATGGGCAAAAATGCGAACCAATAGTGGTTGATTAATAGAAATAGACGAAGAACTTTAAATTTAAAGCACTTTTTCTAAATATAAGCCTACCGAAATTCTAAAGTAATATCATTAAATAAGAATGGTAGGTGGCTATGAAAAACAATGTATTGACATTAGAGGTTCCTAATAACGTTAATTATTATCTAGAAATCCGTTAAAGTTACATAAATGTTAGCCAAAAGGTATTACAAATTAAAAATTAGGTTTATTTAACATTTAAAGGTATTTCTTAAATTAATAATTTACTTGAATTTTTATAATACGTCAAAATAAGATTATGTTAGTTAAATAAACTCCAATGTCAAAAAGTTGTTTTTCATAGCCACCTATCATTTTTATTTAATGATATTACTATTGAAAATAGATGCCAAAATAAGTTTTCAACGAATAACTTTTAATGTGCTAGGAATTTCGATAGGGTTATATTTAGAAAAATGTTTGTTTTTCAACTCTGCATCTAACGACCTAAAAATATACAGGGGCTTATATTTAAAATAAGAAAAATAGAGTGAGATTTTGACACTAAATTTTGGACACCCTGTACAGTTCGAATTAATCAAACATGACCTGAGCAACTCATATTACATTACTTAATAAGTTCCTCGTCTAATTCTATTAATCAAGCACTATTGGTATTTTTATGCATTTTTAAATTCAGTGGTGCAAAACAGTTTTTTTTTATTTTTTTTTTCTCTGAAATCACTAAACCGATGTTAACAAAATTTTAGAGGAAGATAAATGACCACAAAAGGTACCTAAATATACAAAAAATACAGAGCATTCAATTTAAAAAAATGCACCATCGTGACGTCACACTTTTTTGTGACACCATGTATAATCCAAATTATTTTTCTGAAAAGCACCGTGGGTTAAAAGTAACGTCTCCAAAATATGAACATGTATAATATATATATTTGCAGGCTTAAGTAAGTAATATAAAAACACATGTGTTCAATATGAATACTTTTTTATTTTTATCCATCATAATTTCGTTAAATTTGTTAAATCTAAAACTAAAATATTAAAAACTTTTATTTCGATAATCAAAATAGGCATACAACAAAAAGTATCACAGAAGTAATTGTAGGTATTTATCACAAAGAATCTAAAAAAATAAAATTGTGTTTCTATGAAACAATTTTTTTAATATTCTAGATCCGCTTCCAAAAACCTCAATCAAATTTTCAAAAAAAGTTCAACTGGAACGAGTGATTTAAAGTGATTTAAAAAAAACACACACAAATTTTGTGCTTTGAACTTGAACTGCAAAACTTAGATGTGCGTAAAAAATACAGAAGAAAAAATATTAAAAACAAGTCCTTTTAAATATAATATAAACTAATTATCTTCAGGATATTTTTTTAGGAAAGTTTGCAATTTGTTTCCTTTTTGACCAATCAAAAGATATTTAAAAAAATATTAGAATTGTTTCCCACAGTGTATCGCAGTTTTCATGAAGCCATCCTCATATCTCAGAAACTACTTTTGCGATCTTTATGAAATTTTAGTGATTGATAACTACCCCAAATGCGACCTTGTCGGCACAGTCAAACTTGAGATTCGCCATAGGCGTACGTTATTAGGGGTAAAAGTCGTAGGTAGGTCGATTTCTCAAAATTTTATACTAGCGATTTTTTTAGAATTTACCTTATATGATATTCTTAACAAGCACCTCTTTGTGAAAGTTTTCATGAGAGTGCGCGTAAAGGTATTTCAGAAAGAGGCATTTAACAAATTGTTTTTCTTTGGGATATCAAAAATATGATTCTCTATTTTTTCTTCAAAATAATGCTTTCTATCAATTTTTTTGAGTTCTGCTTCAAAATTTAAATTTTTTTCAATAAATTTTTTGTAATAATTTATGTATTATGGTAAATGAAACCTTATTTAATTTTATTTTTGTTTTTATTATATTATGTTCATAATTTTTATAGAGTTTTTTTAGCTTTTAGCCTTGATATTTAATTATGTCTTCATTAGGCATAATACATCAATTTTTATTAAAAAAATATATTAATAGAAAATTTGCCTAGTTGAAAAAAATTGAATTTTAAAGCAAAACTCAAAGAAATTTATCGATAGCATTATTCTAAACAAAAAATTAGGAATGATATTTTTTTTAATATTACTAACAGATTCCCAGATAAAAATAATTCATTGTAAAAAAAATCTGAAATACCTTTACGCGCACTCTTATGAAAACTTTTTCAAAAAGGTTTCTAGAAGTGCTTATTAAGAATATCATATTGGGTAAAATTTAAAAAATGCTAATATACAATTTTAAAAGATTAACTTATACTTTTGCCCCTAATAACGTACGCCTATGACAAATCCCAAGTTTGACAGTATAGGCAAGATCACATTTGGGGTAGTTATCAATCACCAAAATTTCATAAAGATCGCATGAGTAGTTTCTAAGATATAAGGGTGGCTCAATGAAAACTGAGACACGCTGTATATTGATTTCTGCCTATAAAAATATCTGCCTTATTTTTGACGCATATAACTGACAGCCATAATGAATAGTTTTGCAATTGTTTCTTCCAAAGGCCAGGTTCTTGTGCTGGGTCTACAATAAGTCAATTTTTTGAATTTCTAGTACTTTAGAAATTATATTCCAAATCTGGATAAAATGAAGTCTTTTGACTATGTTTAACAAACAACTTTCTACGGCCTTGCGACATAAACTTTGTTCCTAGCTCTCCAGTTAACTTTCTAATCGACATTTTTAAGGTCATTTCGGCCTGTTTTGGCGCTTACTTTGGTTAACAGTAGATTAAAGTTTACTTGTCTACCAGTTGGTATCCAATAAAGTTTAACTTCTTAAAACTTTTCTGGTTTTCACTAAGTTGATTTAGAAAACGCACGTCGGGTAGTGCAGATATCTCTCTCACAGGACCTTACATTAACATCGAGTTGAGGCGCCTAATATCCTGTCCAGTTCATTAATCTAAATGCCCAATCATGTTCGCTATCGCGAAAAAAGTCTGCCAATACTCACTCTCCACTTATAAGCGGACAAATTCTTCAAAATGAAGAGTTATTTAACCCTGAGTGTGTTAATTTCAAGAGTTACCTTAAGTGGCATTAAAACATTTTATTTATAGCCACATCAACTTTCCAAAAGCTCAGGTTTTTCTTTTGAGTCAAAAATAATATCTCACCTTTTAATATATATATATATATATATATATATATATATATATATATATATATATATATATATATATATATATATATATATATATATATAATAATTATATATTAAAATAAAAATAAATTTAAATTATAAATTGGGATTTATGTAAAAATGCCGATTAGAAATTTGAAATTCCCCGTTTTGGAGTTAAAAAAACCGGCTTATTCTTATTTTGCCCTTAAAGACTTAATTTTTTGAATACGGCCCGGGTTTTTTTTTTTTTTAAAACCCTCTTAAAAATTAAAAAAAACAAAAACAATTTTATTTTTACAAATAATTTTTGTAAACGGCGCCCTTAAAAATTGTGTTCGCGAATCCTTGTTATCTTTCTGCGATTTGTCTTCTTATTGGAAAAATATTTTAAATTAGAAAATTTTTACTTTAACCGTTTTCTACCAGAAAAAAAAACTTGATATTTGCTAAGACTCCCCTCTCCCCCAAGTAAGATTTAGAAAGATTTACCTTTACCCCCTCCCTCCTTGAACATCTCAAGTAACTTATGGACGCCCCCTAAATACTGATGTCGATTTGCTAAATGTAATTTTAGCTCGACGTCAAAAGTGAGATTTTAATATCTTACCGAAAGGCATTGATGTAGGTCTTTTAAGTAGACCCTTGGTTTTTTTGTTGTTAACTGTGCACTCGTTACAGCTCTATTAAAAAGTCTAGTTAGGCAGGCAAAACGCGTCTGGGAGATAGTCACAGGGAACAACAAATAAAAACAGAATGCTTTATAACGGTCTTTAAAAACAGAGTTACATTATATATAAATATATATATATATATTTTTATATATATATATATATATATATATATATATATATATATATATATATATATATATATATATATATATATATAATATTTTTTTTTTTTTTTTTTTTTTTTTTTTTTTTTTTTTTTTTTTTTTTTTTTTTGTGTAACTCTTCTTATTTCTAAGCATATTTCATATCATTTATATAAATGCTTTCTGCAATTTCCCCGCCTTCTGCTTCAAGAAGTTATCTAATATAATTCCTTTCCAGCAGCTTTGAATAGAGTAACACGTAGTGCCAATTTTATGTATACCTATAAAGTCCATCTTGAGGGACCTTAAACTTCCTACTTTCTCCTTTATCCCTAGAGTGTCCAGACTGTGGAAGCTGGTGCCTGCCTCCTCCCTTCAAAACCTCCAAGTCTGTAAATCCAGTAGAAATAAACTTTCTTTTACTTTACTTAAGACACCCTCACTACAACAGTAGTAAGTCCTTAGTACTAAGGCTTTAAGCCTTTGTGACGTCAAGTTAAACAGGACAGATATTTTTACTGGTGCTTATATCAAATTCACAAAGTAAATGTAGATTTGGCAAGAAATATTTTTTTATCAAAACCCTATTAGTAACTAACTAATAAATGCAGTTAGGGAAACTCTACAGCTTTAGTTCATGCCATTCAAACACCTGTTGACGAAATGAAAAACACTCGAAACGTAACTTTCTCTATTTTCCGGCAGATGTTTCACGTGAAGACTTGTGTCGTAGCATATCGTAGTGACATCAACTCCTAGTTTTCTACGAAAGTTAGCAAAGTATTCAATATCCTAAAAAATATAACAATATTTAATATTATACAATTTTATATTTTATTTTAATATAAATTGCACATTATAATATCAATGAATTATTATCTTAAGGTCTTGTGTGATACTTTTAACAAATATCAGAGATAAATAAAAAAAGTGCTGGAATCTAATATTGGACCAAATTCTGCTAAAATTTTGCTCCACTAAACTACTCTGTATATTATTACTTACCGTATGAGGTATAAGGTTGTCATTCTTAGAATAAATAAAGAGCTGTGGACATCTATTTTTCTCTTTCTTTAAATTCTCGAAAGGGTTGTTCGTATGGACGTTATCTCTTGGAAAAAACTGATTACTAAACACCTAAAAAAACATACGATATAAAATAAAACATGGTGATCGAAAAAGATCTGTACAAATTGGTACCAGAAATTTGCTTTATCAGAAAAAAATATAAAAACTACATAAAAAGTCAGTGGCGTACTTTTTTTCTCAATAATATTGGCTGTGGTGCTCGCTGGAGGGCCACTGGACCCAATAATTTTAATCTAGTTAGAGCTAAATAAGCGCCTTATTACTTTAAACAACTGTATTAAATTTCAACCCAATCGGTTTTAAGATATTTATAAAACACCGCCTTTTTTACTTTAACGCCCTCTATCTCAAAAACGAAGCTACTCCGGACATATGCTCATAGGATTTTTTCTTCATAGAACGACCTAAGGAATCACCCTCTTAAATTTCGTACCGTAGTTAGAAAACACCCTGTATATTTGTTTAAACTTTGTTGTGTAACGTTGACATGCAAGTAATTAATTTTTAGTAGGCTTGAATAAATTTGTTAAATAGTTTTTCTATTTGTCAGTATTAATTATCGATGCCTTAGGGGTCTGCAAGTAATGAATAGTTTTCCGGGTCCTAAAATTGCCCCAGTACTTGGGTGCTGCTAGAGATGACTTATCTTGAACTAAAAGATCGCAGATTCACTTTTTACTTTTAGTCTAGCAAATTAATTCATCCTGGTCTTTTAAGTAAAAACATTACCAAATTACAAGAGTTTTGTGGCCTGAATAACTTCTGATACCAAAAAAAAAAAAAAACGAATATGACGAAAATATTACGCAATTAAATTAAAATTATAAATAATATATAGAACTCTGGGAGTTTTTATCAGAAATTTTCTCCTCTTCAAGGATATCAATCATAATAACAATTGCAATTTTTATTGGCAGAAAAAGTCCCCCAAATGCCTCTCTCAGATATGCATTCCGCGTAACATAACAGAAACAACCAATTTTTTTGTAAACTGTTTAAACTAAAGTTACCACCGTATTAATACGGTTTTTAAAAATAAATCTAAAAAAAAAACTCTTAAATAATTACTTTGCTAAATTAAACGAAAACATTTATTTTCCAATTTACATTAAATTATTGCCGACAGACAGAATATACAATTATAAATGTCATTTATTAAAAAAAAAAGTGTTTTAACTAGTTTTTATTAAACAATTACTTATACAACGGGACGCAACTAACCGTACTTTAGAGCTAGGGCAATCACTATAGCTCCATCTATTTGCCATAACTGGAATTCGGAAGTTTTTACATAATAGAAACTATTCAAACAATTCGATATAATAAAATCTGAAATGACCACTGGCTTATTTGAAATTTAAAATAAATGACAAAGATGATGAAGAATTGATTGATTTTCGTAAATTAGATTATAACGGATAAAAAGGAACGTTAAAGTCTTTTATTTTAACCGTTTTGCTTCAGATAGTATAGCAGGTGGTAGAGGAGCTTTCCTCGACTGAGGCGGTACCACCCCACTTGCCCTATAAAGGACTCGTGAAGTCTTAGTACGTTTCGAGTTCTGGGCGGTGAGTCAGTTTTCCTTCTTCCTCCTCCTTCTTTCTCTTTTAGTTTTCCTTCTTCCTCTTCTTTCTTTTTCTTTTCCTCTCTCTTTTTTTTTCCATTCTAGTAAAATTTGGAAATAATGATGATGGCACACCCGAACGTAAAGTTATCCGGAGGTAAAATACCCCTCCAATCGGTTCTCCGGGCGAGGGGTACATTTGGGGGGCCACCATCGAAAAGTCTGATATCCTTTACAAATATATGTGGGCTTAACTCTAACGTAAACTCTGTTCACCATTATCTTCAATCCTCCAAACCCCACATACTATTTCTTACAGAAACCCAAATAAGTCCCAAAACAGCAACCAACCACCTCCTTTTCCCAGGTTATGAACTCATTTCATCTTTTTTGACCCCATGGCGGCGTTTGTGCTTACGTTCGCAACGACCTGGCTTTGCTAGGGTTTCTAACCTCGAATCGGGTAGGCCTATATTCTTTGGCTTAAACTTACTTTCAAATCTTCTACCAAATTCATTTGCTGTATATACCGGTCCCCGTCTGACAAATCCTACAACGAGTTCTTTGATTTCCTTTCAATAAAGATCGACAATATTATTTCCCAGTTTCCATTGGCCGAAGTAATCGTCCTCGGGGATTTTAATGTTCATAATAAGGATTGGCTTTGGCTCTACAAAAACTGATACACAAGGCAGAGCAGCAGAAAATTTCGCAATCAGCAACTCGCTCAAATTAATTATGGAACCTACCTATTTTCCTAGGGTTCCCCCATAATTTAACCCCCTAGATCTCTTTCTTAAATTCCACCCCCGAACTCTATCCAGCATCAGTAACTGCTCCCCTTTGATCGCTCTGACCATGGTTTGGTCACCGTTATACTCCGCGCATTTTTTAGGCCACTGAACGCATGGCCACGAACCGTCTGGCACTACAACTCGGCCGACTGGGATGGTCTGAGAGATTTCCTTTGCCCACCCTTGGTATCCTACCTGCTTTTCCACTCACGATCCTTCCGAAATATGCAAACAAATTACCGAAACAATTCATCTAGGCATTGAGACCTATATTCCCCACGCTAAAAAGAACCCCATAACTTCAAATCATAAACCGTGGTTTTCTAAATCCTGTGATAAAGCCAGACTCTTAAAAATTCAAGCCCACAAAAAGTTTCTTCAAAACCCCAGTCCCGAAAATCGGCAGGCTAGCATCGAAGCAAGAAATCAGTATAATCAAACCATCTCAGAAGCAAAAGACCGTTTTAACAATCGGATAAAAGATAAAGTTCTATCTTGCTCGAATGGCAGTAAAGCTTTCTGGTCCTTTGCCAAAAATATTAGTAAAAAGCTTTTGACTAATTCTTTTCCACCCTAATTTCTGAAGATGGAATTGTCTCTACCTCCAAAGGAAAAGCCGAACTATTTGCCAAACAATTTGCTGCCAATTCTACGCTTGATCCTCCTATTAATCTTCCTCTTCCAACAGTTGCCCCTGTTTCTCATAAAATGTCCGATATAATTTTTAAAGTCAAACAGATCAAGCGGATTCTTTTTTCTCTTAATACTAAAAAATCGTCTGGGCTGGATGGCATACCAGCAATCGTTTTAAAAAAAATGTGCTCCTGAGCTTGCACCCATCCTAACTCGCCTCTTTCGAATCTCTTACGACACGGGCATTTTCCCGGAGAGTTGGAAAGCTGCGCGTGTGCAACCAGTCCCCAAAAAAGGATCCAAAACTCTCCCTTCCAACTATAGACCTATATCTCTTCTTTCAGTTGTTTGCAAAGTAATGGAAAAATTCATTAATTCCCAAATCTTAAAGTATCTGGAAAAACATAAGATCTTACATGATAGACAATATGGATTCCGTCACAGTAGATCCACAGCTGATCTTCTTTCCTTTGTCTCACACAACTGGAACAAGTCCCTTGAGTTTCTTGGTGAATCCCAGATCGTTGCTCTTGACATATCCAAAGCTTTCGATCAGGTCTGGCATGATGGGCTTCTTAACAAACTTCCTTCTTACGGTCTTCCACCTAAGCTTTGCTCTTGGCTTTCCAGTTTCCTTTCTAATCGACGTATACATTTCAGTTAGTGTAGATGGTCATTCCTCCAGTTTCTACCAAATTAATGCCGGGGTGCCCCAGGGCTCAGTGCTGGCACCCACGCTGTTTCTTCTACACATTAACGATCTTCTCTCTTCCACGATCAATCCCATTCATAGTTTTGCTGACGATAGTACCCTCCACTCTAGTACTCAATTTCATAAGCCACCGTGTGATTCTGATTTGGAAAACAAGCGCAGGTCAATGCAGATATCTCTTTCACAAGACCTCAAACTTATTTTGGAGTGGGGCGCCAAAAATCTTGTTCAGTTTAATGCCTCGAAAACACAGTCATGTTCGCTGTCGCGAAAAAAGTCTGCAAATGCTCATCCCTTACATATGAGCGGCCAGGTTCTGCAGAGCAAAGAGTCGTTTAATCTTGTCGGCGTTACTTTTGAGAATAACCTTAACTGGCACAAACACATTACATCCATAGCCTCGGCAGCTTCAAAAAAGCTTGGATTCCTCTTCCGAGCAAGAAAATATTTCTCTTCTTCCAATCTGTACACTCTGTATGTATCTCAAATTAGACCCTCTTTAGAATATTGTTCTCATGTCTGGGGAATGGCGTCCCCTACAACACTTAGCATTCTGGACTCCATTCAAAGAAGAGCCGTTCGTCTTATTAATGATCCAACGCTCCCAAAAAGGCTTTCTCCTCTTGCCCACCGTCGAGCTGTAGGGGATCTGTCGCTCTTCTATAGGTATTTTCTCGGCTTCTGCTCAGAGGAGTTGGCCAGTATAATTCCTTCTCTGGCAGCTCCCAACAGAGCAACCCGTAGTGCAACTTTTATGCATCCTTTTACAGTTCCCTAGAGTGTCAAGACTGTGGAACCTGCTGCCCGCAGAAGCTTTTCCTTCTCCTCCCAATCTCCAAATATTTAAGTCCCGTATGAACAAACTCCCTCTCATCACACTTAAGGCACCCACCGTACGTTAGTACTTAGGCATCAGCCTTCGTGGACTGTCCCAAGATAAAAAAAAAAAAGATCCCTGATTATATTAGTAATTTCTTTCTGCTGATGCATCACTTACCGAAACGTTGTGTTTCAATTGGCAAATAAAGGCAATGAAGTCCAAGATTTTAGTGTTATCAAAAATTAATATTGCCGGGGATACAGGGTGTGAAAATTTCAAATTTGTTCAAGTTATTCCCAAATTACTCTTTTTCTTACTCGTATTGGAGTACTAGTCAAAAATTTTCTATTATGAATCTTCTACTGAAATCGGCTTACTCTTTGTACTGTATATTGTAGAGGACGCCACGAATAGTATTTTTATCCAAATATAATAGACTGTACTAAAGTTAGAAACAGTTTTCAAGACCACTTAAGCAATTTAAATAATAAACTGGTTATACGTACCTCATAAAGCCATATAACTGACAAAAACATCGTCATAAAAAATGACATGGTAAAATTGTAGAAAACATTTCCTTCCAATATGGCGGATAAAGCTCGAAATAAACTGGTGACTCTCCTTCTACCGGGAGCAGAATCAAAAATGACTCCCTTTAGCTAAAAAATATATATTTATTACAAACAACATAAAAATAATTTAATTTAAACGGTCGAATTCAGTTTTAAATATGATTTAAATTTAGTAAACGAATTACTGAACTTCAAATTTGATTCTTTAACTTGCATATTTTAAATTTTCATTTAAACTTGGCAAAAAGTAAAAAAAAACGGCTCCGAACATTGCACTGAACGCGCGATCTTGCCCTCCCGTGACAGTTGTACGGGGTCCAGGCGAACGAGAAGAAATGTTAACGCGATGTACATTTCAATAAAATTTTAAAGTGGTAGATTTAATTTGGTTAAAACAATAAAAGTAACACTTTTTTTTATTTTAAATAAGGTAAATATAAAAAATTACTTTACACAAACTTTAATGAGATCCCTTCCTTATGTGGGATCTCCTCTATAGAAGTTTTTAAATTTAAAGGAAGCACATCTTTTACACTTACCTCTATAGCTTTCACCTGCTTATCCAAAGCATAAGAAAAATTCTGATACAGAAAAGCTCCACCGTTGGAAAAGCAGTGGACGAAAATTGGGTGATTTTCGAAATTTAATTCGAAAAGAAGCTTTACAAGCTTCTCTCCTATTATAGCCATTTGATACCTTTTCATGAAAAGAGACATTTTATAGGTGCGGTATATCTTAAAATAATCAATCTGAAAAAAAAGTCAGTGTCAGTTCTGTTATACATAAGATAATATATAAGAAGGAATTCCAATCCTGCAATGCATGATGGGAAATTTGTCAAGCGGTCGCGCCGCCACGAGTGTTTCTTGCACACTAAAGTATATTCATCCTTATTTTTATTATTGCGCAGGTTGCGACAAAAATATTTTAGTGTGTCAGACACATTGGGGCCCGTTTTACACTTTTCGCAATATGCATTGCGGGGCGGAATTCTTATATATTATCTTAGTTATACATACAGCAAAGTCGACATCTTACGGGACTCTTATTAATAATTAAGATGAAAATTAACCAAATAAATTGTAGTCTTGTGATTTAAATTATCTGTAAATTTTTTCCCAAAAAAAGTCCACTGATTATTTAAGGCTTACTTGCAACAATATTGGCAATCTTCTGCTACTTTGGGAGAGTGTTGCAACTCTCAATGTTTTTTTCACTGTTTTTTTTTTCTGGGTTTGAAAATTTTTAATTTAAGAAATGATTGGTGAAAGCTTTACGAGTACTTAAGTAGAACCTTTTTTGTCTCTTGTATTTTGTTTATAAATTGTGCCACTTTCAAGCAAAAAAATTAAATACATAATATCTGTCAGCAATACAAATAAGCGATATAAACAAATACAATAAAAAAACCATTGGGGGTTGGCAGATTTTAAACTTTTTCCAGGGTAGCAGATGACTATAAATGTTAAGTAGTAAGATAGCCCTGGAAAACATAAATCTCTATCCCAAATGTCATGCGTGTATGTTTACCCACATCTATAAAATAAAAAAATTTTTTTGCCTTGCAGTTCAAAGATTATGAAATTTAGGATATATGTTTATAGGAACTTTTTTTGCATTTTCATCCAAGGAGGGTGTCTGTAAAATTTGCAATGTAAAAAAATCTATGAAAATACTATTTTAAAAATTTTACCATTACCAAAGTTCCAAAACCTTTTTCAACATCCCACTTTAATATCATTGTTTAAAGAATATACAATATGCAGGCTGTCCCACAATATGTGGGCAATCTCGGAATCTGATCGAAAACCTAAAAATTTTATGACCCACCCACCAACCCAAGTTCCCATAAACTTTTTCCTCGACCCTCTCCGATATAGGTAGGGTTTTCCCGTATAACTGCGCACCCTTTTAAAATTTAATTTTTATAGATAGAAAAAAATAGTTTATATGAAAGTTGCAGGACTTTTCATGAAGATTTTCATGGTGTAAGATAGAAAAACAAACTATCAACTTTGTTATTTTAAATGGAACACCCTGTATATGATTGAACATTCAAATTCTGCTAATCTTCCTCTGTTCAAATATATATAACTCATCTATGTTCGGATAAACGAGTTGCAAGTTATTTGAATTTAAAATCTGTTCTTATAAGCCATAGTTAGCCATGGATACAACCCAAAGTTTGGCAAAGTTAAGTCGCGTTAGCCATGGGTAGTCTTGGAAACCAAACAAAAATATAAATATTTGACGAAGTCAATTTTGGGTTGTATCCATGGCTAACTATGGCTTATAGAACAGATTTTAAATTCAAATACTTATCCAGGTAAAGTTATATATATTTGAAAAAGGAAGATTGCAGAATTGTAAATTTATAAACATATACAGGGTGTTCCATTTAAAATAATGAAGAAGTTGATAGTGATTTGTTAATTTTCCGATCATCATTTGTTTTTCTATCTTACACCATAAAAATCTTCATGAAAAATCCTGCAACTTTCATATAAAGTATTTTTTTCTATCTACCCTGTACATAACAGACGCCCTGAAAATCGTTTTTTTTAATAACTTTTAAAATACTGGGCGTAATTTAATGTTTTTTTAAAGAAGGTTACTAGATAAGTCTTCTTAAAATAAACCAATTAAATCATATTTGGCTTATTAAGCTTGCCAGGGACGGACTAGCTCTGACACAATAATAGCAATTTTTTTAACACCCTGTATGATAAAGGCTCAACAATATTATTTTTAGGGATCTTTAACCTTAAACTTAAAAAATGGTATTTTTGATTGACATCAATAAAATTAACTGTTTACAAAAAATAAAACATTATGATTGGAAAGATTTTTTACATTATACAGGGTGTTTTCTAATTAAATGTCAATATTTAAGGAGGCAATTTTGGGGCCATTTTAAAAAGAAAACTTTATATGAACGTATGTCCTAAACGTCTTAACTTCGTTTCATACAATGGACCCAAAAATTGCCTTCTTAAATATTGACATTCAATAAGAAAACACCCTGTATAATGCAAAAAAGCTTTACCAATCATAATATTTTATTTCTTGTAAACAGCAAATTTTATTGATGTCAATCAAAAATAGTTTAATGTCCGACTGGTATATTATTTGACAAATAATATTATGTCAGTCAGTTAAATACGAAATATTACCCTAGGGCGTTATTAAAAAAAATAACGCCCTTGGGCCTACAAATTTACAATAAATAAACAATAAATTATCTTCATTTAAGCATTTATTACAAAAATACAAACATACTTACACAATATACTTATCATAATAAAAATTATTTTTTAAAGTAAAACGTACAATTTTCAAACTGACCGGAAAATTCCACATTTCCATACCCCACCCAACTACAAGGGAAGCATTACATTTTGGGAAAGCTTTCACTTTTCATCCACGTACCCTCGTGCTACCGAAGAACTCTTCAGCCTCTAACCTCATTGAGCTCTCGGAACTACCCGCATCAAAATGATTGCCGCGTACTCTAAACAATGACCTGGACCTTAGCATCAGGTAAACCCAAATATGTAGCAATCTTAAAGGGTATATTTTCAAATGTATTTTTTCCTATAGGCTGCACAGTACATCGTTCATCACGATAGCACAAAAAAAACCTATCAATAGGTGCACTTTTAGGTCGCAAAGACACATAGTCCCGAATTAACTTTGTTGCGCACATTTTACTTTCATCAATTACCAAAAAGCTCCTTGCTTGCCCATTTTTACGTTGTGGAATGTTAATAAATATATGCTGACCCATATCACGCACATCGAAAAACTTCATTTTCACAAGCTCGTCTCTTCTACAAGCTCCGAATACACCTATCACTAATGCAACTTTATCTGCCAAATATTTTTAGTCGGCGCTTCTTTCAAAAAAGTTATAACTTGTTCGCGAGTCAGAACCTTCGACTTTTTAAGCTGATAATTTCTCCCAAGTTGCTTTAGGAACTGTTGCAAAGAAATCAAGTAAAATTTTACTTTACGGACACCACGCCGATTTTCATGAATTTTTGCATACGGGAGTTTTTTGGGGCGCTGATCACGAATCTAAAATTAGTTTTTTCCGGCAACCTCTGGTTTTTGAGTTATAAGGCCTCCAAGTGAACTAACCTCAAAATTCTCCCTTCTTGAAACTAATTACAAACAAATGGGAACATACGCTAATTAGGCACTTTTATATTAAACAAATACACTGAAATTTACAATAATTTATAGTCTATTTTAAGTAAAAAATATCTTAAATAAATCCACTTTTCTGTACCCTGTAAGAAGATATGTGATGTATAACTGGTTGCCTGGTTTATAATTAAGTTGTCAAGATATAAAAAACTGGATTTATTTGAGGTGTTTTTTACTAAAAATAAGCAATAAACTTTTGTAAATTTTAGTGTATTCGTTTAATATAAAAGTGCCCAATCAGTGTATTTTCCATTTTGGTGGTAATCAGTTTCAAGAAGGAGGAATTTTGGAAAAATGTTCATTTTAAGGTTAGTCCACTTGGAGGCCTCATAACTCAAAAACCAGAGGTTGCCGGAAAAAACTAATTTTAGATTCGTGGTCAGCGCCCCAAAAAACCCCCGTATGCAAAAATTCATGAAAATCGGCGTGGTGTCCGTAAAGTAAAATTTTACCGAAATCAACTTTTCATTAGTTCTTATCTTCTTATGAATTATTAATTCTTTACGTAACATTGAAAACTTTGTCCAAAGGGAATTTGGAGAATATGACTCTGACAAATCTTAAAAATAAGCCATCAAAACGGTTTCGTTCACACGGTCCACGCAGTGTTCCGTGAGCCAGGCCTCAAAATGGAAATATTCTTTCTCGTAAATCCGCCTAGTTTTTTCTGGCACAAGCGCATGCTCAGCTTTCACTAAAATATCTTGGGGGAGATGGGTATTTTCCACTACTTCGGACATTTTTATGCCTCAATCGCAAAATTATTTTTTATGTGCTGTCCTATGGACAAATAACTTACAACCATGGTTACCACAATTACTTTTCGACAATTTTTTTAGGTAAATGCTAGTACTTGATTGGGTTTAAACTAATACATTCAAAATCTATTCAAATTTTTCTCATATAAAGAATATTTAGTCGGACATTAAAGGTTGAAGGCACCACGGGTATTAAGGATAATAACTCTTTCGATCAACGTATATCACCCCAAGCGTTATAATCTATATAATACCCTTGATACCTTAATAACTATAAGGTTAAAGCTATCCAAAAATAATATTGTTGGGAATTTATCATACAGGGTGTTAAAAAAATTGCTATAATTGTGTCAGAGCCAGTTCGTTACTGGCAAACTAAATAAGCCAAATATGATTTAATGGGTTCATTTTAAGAAAACTTATCTAGTAACCTTTATTAAAGAAAAATAAAAGACGCCTAATATTTTAAAAGTTATTAAAAAAAAATCTAGGGGCGTCCGTTATGTACTTGTATCTCTGTAGGGGAGGGCAGTAGGAAACAAGTTTATGGGAACTTGTCATAACATTTTTAGGTTTTCTATGAGATTGCCCACCTATTCTGGGACACTCTGTATATTGTATATTCTGTAAACTATACTATCAAATCAGCTGAACTTTGTGTCCCTACTATGGTCCCTACTGATTGCCCGGATGGAGCAAGAACAGACCTTTGGAGTTCTTTTCCTTTACATATACTAAATACATATTGTAATGTAGTGATTATTGAATTTTTTTCTATTTTATGAACATTAATACATTTATCTTATCAATATTTGAATAAAACTTTTAAAAAATCTATACTACCGGTAAAAACTTACCCTTTCTCCTCGTAAATCTGAGAATACTTCGCCAAATACTTATCTTTGCACCCGGCCCAACCAAACAAAAGAATAACCGGTAGTTTTTTCTCGTTGACTACGAATACAAAATCCGATTCGCCATTGTTTATTTGATTATAGTTAAAATTGGGATTCGGAAACTTGATGTAATACTCCAGGCTATCGAGGTTAGCCATTTTGGAGTTCCAACTGTTTTGCGCAAGGGGAAACGGTTGTCTATCGATTACCGGAAAAACTTCGTGACGTCAGAGGTGGCCATGAAAATTATGTTGTTATAGGTTCGTAAGATGTTTTAATGGTTTTTTGTAGTAATTTTCGGGTATATAGGATGATTCAATGTTTATTGAAATTGGGATATTTTAAATATTTGTATATTTATGAATTTATTGTCGGTTAAAAGCATGTTAGCGTACAGTGTGTAAAACACGGTAAATTTTAAGTGTCTAATCGAAAAAAATATGCCTATGTGACCTAGCCCAAAATAAATGTACAGGTTAACCAAAAATCTGCAACCACATAAAGCTTCAGTGCTTTGCAACGTTTTTTCTTAATAAACAGATATGCGTACTTAATTTTTTTAGCGCTAACGTACAGTGACGCTCATGACAATCTTGGGTAAGTACTCTATTTTTAGAAAATTTTGACTTTTCTAGGCCCAAACTTTTTGTAAACGTTCTTTTTTACCTGATTTTACTTTCTGCAATGTATCTCATAAATAAATATTTTTCAAAAGCTAAGACACACAAGATTTATATTTAACAAAATTTAAAATACAGCAATTAATAAATTAATTAACAAACAACCACTGGCACTTCCGTTCTAACCGATGCGATGCTGGGAAATTGCTTTTCGTTTTTGCTTTAACTACAGATTTAAATGGTTGGTTTCTTAAAACGTTAACTAAATTATTGTCTTGTTCTTGATTCGATAGTTTGGAGCGACTACCTCCAGCTCTTTTCTCAAAGGAGTGTGTTTCCTGCTATTTTTTTTAACAAAATGAATAGTACTCTTTGAAATGTCAAGCTCCTCCGCCACATCCCTTTCTGGCCAACCTCTCTGCTTAATATAATGAATAATTTATACTTTTTGACCCTAAGTTAAGTTTGGCATTTTAAAAAATATTTTTAGACACTGACAACGGATACCTGTTTCTTTATTAGGTTTTTTAACAAGTTAAAGAAGTTTTGCAGTATTGATCACTTGAGCTATCTATCGTACTGCTTGTTTTAAAGAAAATATATAAAATTATTTTTCTAGAGCGCCAAACCTATTTTTTTAGGTACTTCTTGGGGGTTTTTGGAAGCGCTGATTTGGGGGTGGTTCTGCAGGCATGATCCTCAAAATAAAATTTTTTTTAAACACGCTAAGACCACAAGATTTTTTTAACAAAATTTAAAGAACGATGCAATAAGAATTTCACGTACATGAACTAAGTCGACAGTGCCCCGGGGCCACGTTTTCTCCCGGCTTTTGGCGCCCAATATATTTTATGATTTTCTGCTTTCGACCAGTATCGAAGGTTTTAGGTATCACTCAAAATCCTCGAGCAAGTAACTATACCAAAAAAAATTCTTCAAGTTTTACTAAAATGCTGGGGCATATGACGTACATTTGTGATAATATTGTTTTAGCGATTTCCGTGTTAAAAAAAAACTAGTTCTTCTGGGATCATACTTTTTCTAGATTCGCAATTTTGGCCAAAATTTACCCCCGCACAGCCACTTCCGTTGGACCGAAATCAGGGCTCCCGAAAACCCCTGAGAAGTACCTTCTACCCGGATTCTGGCGACCTATCTTTTAGGAATGATTTTGGCCAAAAGTCACCTCTGCAGAGCCACCCCCAAGCCATCGTAAGGGTGTTTCAAAGTCAAATTCTAATCCGGATTCTCGCATCCTTTCATGCAGGGGTAATTTCGACCAATTTTGGCCAAAATTCACCCCCGCGGAGCCACCTCGGGCATCGTAGGGGTGTTTTAAAGTCACATTCGGAATCAGCGCTCTTGAATACCCCCGGGGAGTAATTTTTACGTTATTTTACATTACGACTTAGTATATTTTTGAAAAAATTTTACAATTTCGGGGATGCACTTTATGCACCCGAGATGCACTTTGGGTCGACCAGCTCCCTCTTATATGTAAAATGAATTCCTGGTGCTTTTCTGAGTAAGATGTCGAAAACCGCATTCCAATCCAAGTTGTCTGGCAAAATTGATTTATTTTTAGGTAAATTTCCTGGTCTATATTATTAGATGATGGCTACTATTTCATGTAACAACTAAAAAAACTTTAAATAATAATTTGCCTGCAATTTCCATCAAAATTAGATAATTCTAAAAATTTAGGATGTAAAAAATAGGGATATCTATCATACTTATTTCACCCTGTACCTAATAGCAATATTATTAAATTATTATTCACGAAAGTAAAATTTTAATTCAATTAAACGGTCGTTCAAACATGTTGTAAATCGTTTTCAATTAACTTTATTATATGTACTCAACAGGTGTAATTTATGTATTCCAATTTATTAAATTATATAGAGGTAATGGAACATTTTTTATTACAAGGAAATGCTTATTTGATGCACTGTTGCATGTATTTGGTCAATGGTGCAATACTTCCTGGGGTTTTGTTTAATGTAAGACATGGGATCCACACCAAATATATAAAAATGCTATTGGCATCAAGGGCAACACTTCCGTAAATATTATTTTTATTTTGGAATTTGCAAAAAAAGATGAATTTTTTTTGAGTCCCGACGGAGCAGAATCTAGGTGTTAAAAGAAAACAAAGATAATTTTGCAAAAAATACAGGTTTAATTTAAAGCTCTAATTTTTTCGGGACGGGACTGCAAAAAAAAAAACAACTTTTTTTGCAAATGACAAAATAAAAATTTTGTTTACAGAAGTGCCCCCCTGTAGCATGTGGTATATATTTGGTGTGAGTCCCATGCCTCACTTTCTGTATTTTATTCTAAAACCACCACTACTTTATGTTAATTTTCTTCTTTTAACATTTGCTCCTGTTCCCAATAAAATATTTAAAATCGAATCATATGAGGCCAAGGTAACTTTAATTAAAAAAAATATAATATTTTTCTACATAATCTCATAAAGTCAAGGCAGTTAAATATTCGTTTACAGTCCACTTAGCTTCTTAATCGGACTCAAAGCGCTTCGCTTTCCAGAAAGAAATTTCATCAAGTGTGCAAAGAGATGGAAGTCTAAGGGTGCCAAATCAGGAAAATAAGGGGGATGGTCGAGCAAATCATACCTCAAATCCCGCAGTTTTTCCATTGCCAACACACTTTTGTAAGCAGGTTCGTTATCCTGGGGAAGATATTTTTCTGCTTCAAGCCAGCTTCTTGCAAATTTTGACATTCACAGCTGGTCAAGAAGGTTTAAATAATGTTAACAGTGCCATCTCTGGGTCAGACGAAGAACTTCTTACCTTACCCTTGTATTTAAAGTCGATTAGATCAAGCAGTTTCTTCGTTTTTCTTTTTTTAATAGCAATAAATAGGCCATGTGGCTTAAAAAGGTGGTTTCAAATATATCCTTACTAGCTTTTTTCGATTTTCTGATTTTTTTCGTGCTGCTAGAAGGACGCAAAATACCACCGATCCCCCAGAATTTATTATTATTCTTTTACTTTTTGAGGAGGGGTACTACTTATATTTTTAGTCTTGGCAACATTAACTATTGGGAGTGCCATCTGATGTTCTGATGTTTTCACTAGAAAGTTAAACATTTTTAACTATATCCTTGTTCAGAACGTTTTGATGTTTAAGTTGTGTTGTTCACAATCGCTTGATAATTGTCTGTCAGCAAAAAAAGCGGATAATAATTTTTCTGCAATAATTTATTACAAATAACAAACAATTTATTACAAATTACAATTAAGCCAGAAATACATCCATCAACCTACTTTCGCTTAATGACAAAAAGAGTGAAAAACGTCCAAAATCTGGTTTTGTATCAGAAAACAGTGATGCTATGCATAAACCTATAAAGCAAAATTGTCATATACTGATATACTGGAAGACTGAGGCAATCTTGGGCCTTAGTTTTTGAGAAAAGAATTAATTGACATTGATTGATTAATTGATTTACATTAGAATGATTCAAATCCTGTCCTGAATTTATAGTCACAATAGTGTTTTAACAAGCAAAAGTATTTTAAACTTAAAATAAATTAAAACAAAAACGTTCAGTTCCACAAAGCTTTATTAACAAAATTTGGTAACATAAACGATGCTTCATGAACTTGATCATTATAGTACCTAAGGTTATGTTTCTCAATTTCCTCTTCGGAAAACTTAAAACTGGGCTTTGTTAGATCAATATTTTCCTGTAGAGAGGCAACTAAGTATCCTATTTGTCCATTGGGATAAGTGGGAACATTGGATGTAGAATATCTTACAACCGAAAATGTTTTTGACAATTTGAGATGGTATCTTTAATGTGTTTAATATCTGACCACACAGTACCAGCTTGGGAACAAATTATCCCTGAAAAAGCGAATTATGACAAAATTAGTTCGGCAGCTGTATTTTGTGACATAAGTAAGTAAGTAAGTAACAAAAACAGTCTTAAAATGCATAAATATAAAACACATAACTCCGAATTTACTCGAAGTTATCAGAAAATGAGTTGGTCTATTTCAGTAAACGTTTTAACCGTACCATGGTATATGATTCTTAAATCACCCTCTATACCTACCATTGGGTTTTAAAGCAGCCTTTAGTAATTTGAAATACGTCTCAGTAAACAAGTTGACAGCTGGCCCAACAGGATCAGAGGAATCCGTTATGATGACGTCAAATTCATTTTGGTGGTTTTTCATGTATTCAAATCCATCACAGACTTCCAGAGTCAGTTTGGGAGATTCAAATCCTTTTGCCAAAAATGGTAAGAATTTTTTACTTTGCTCAATCACCATTGCATCTATTTCTACCTGCAAAGTAGGTTACTTTTAATAAATTTTACACATTTTTAGTTTTATTTTAAATTTTAATTTGCATCTTATGCTGTTTAACAATAGAAAACCTAAAGCTATAAACTTAAACTTAGAATCTATATACAATAACTTTGGTTTTGCCAGTTGCAAAGAATTTTTATTTTTCCCTTTTTGTTAAATATAACCCATTGTTAATTTTGTTGTTAAATTTAACAACATATTCGTCACTCGACCAATAGGTTTACTTATATTTACAAAAATAATACATACCTGGACAAATTCCTTAACCAAAGGATGCTTCGCAACTTCCCTAGCTACCCCACCATCGCCACCTCCCACAATAAGAACTTTTCTGGATTTTGTGGGCACATAATGGTAGAAAACTAATCATCTCTTGGTAAGCAAATTCGTCGGACTCCGTGCATTGGATTAGACCGTCCAAAATGAGAGCTCGTCCATGATTGGTGCTAAAATTTAAAAGCAAAAAAAAAATAGGTAAAATAAAATAAAGAAGTAGAAAAAGTTATTGTCATTTAAGGTTAGGGGTGGATAAAAGTTACTACAAAAATGTTACTAACCAGTTTTATTACTTACGTTTGAACAATAAGTACATCTTGGTAATCAGATTTGCCATGAAACAGAACCTCTTTTACTTGTAGTGAAAATGATTGACCAGGCCACATGGTTTCGCTGATTTCACTGAACCATCCATTTTTTATGTGGTCCATTTTAATGACCTATAAGAATTTGTTATCTAAAAATACCTTTCTATTTAATTTTTAAAATTCATAAGTTTGTAGTAAATTATATGTGCTTTTTCTCTTTTTTTTGTACTTGCATATTCTTAATTTTTATTATTACACCATATTAACATTTTGTATGAAAGTACTGGATATTTGGGAGTATAAGTTAAAAAAATAGTACAAGGTGGACCTCGTTCTTAACGACAAGCTTTGAAAGATGATAGAACACCTTTTTACAACGAAAAAATTCCTTTAAAAATAAGTGACGAATTTTTTTATTTTAGGTCATGAGAATGGTGTTTCTAAATGGATTTGAAACTTTAAAAGTAAAACTTGTGAAACATGTACAGGGTGGCGCCTTTTCGTTGACCTTACAGGGTACAGCGAAAACTAAAAGAGATAGAACAAATCTGATTGTGCAATCTCGATTTCGATTTTTGAAACAAATTCATGGATAACTTGATTCGTTTTGGAGATACAGAGTGTTTTTCAAATTTTGTCAATTTGGCCAGGCACTTGTAACTCGCTTGGTATTAGAGATATAAAAAAATTGTAAATAGAAAAGATTTAGGGATTTTGGCGTAGAATTTAGTGGCGTACCTATATTTTTTTTATTAACTTTTATTTTTAAGTTATAACACATAGTTGGGTTTTTTTAAATGGAATATCCTGTATATTTTTTAAAAAATGGATAGAGCTTACAAAGACCAAATTAATGATATATAGTTTAATGGGTCTGTCTGTAATAGATCTTGTAAATTGGCAAAAACCTATAAAATTAAAAGATGTAACACAAAGTTGTTTTTTTTTTAATGGGACACCCTGTGCATTTCTTTAATAACTAATAAAACAGACAAAGATTGATTAAATAATATATGGTTTAATGGGTCTGTGTGTAATAGATCTAAACTGACAAAAACCATAAAAAATTAAATAAAACCAAAAATGAAAACTATGTAATTTTAATATCTCAAAATCATAATAAAAATCATATTAATACTAATATTAAGATACGAAGCAATATAATTTTAATTTATACTTAAAAGGGAGAACCATTTAATTATCTAAAAAAAAAATACATTTTTAGATAAACTAAAATTTAACATAATTACCAGTAATACTAATATTATAAGTTGAATAATTTAAACAAACAAAAAAGAATTAATTATTTTATAAATTTTAATTACGAAATATTTAGGTCCTTTACAGCAAATGTTCAAATTGCAAACCATTATTTTCTATACATTTTTCGCAACGTTTAGCGACACTTCTTAAAGCATTATATATATGTAAGTTGGACACCTTTTGTAAACTGTTCCTAAAATGCATGTGAATTCATTTAAATTGTTGCTCTTAGTTTTATAGGTTTCGTTTTTAACAAACCCCAGAGGAAAAAGTCCATAGGGGTAAGGTCAGGTGACCGTGCCGGCCACTAACTGGACCATTGGTACCTATCCACTTATTGGGAAAATGTTCATCAAGAAATAACCTCGCGGCACGGGCATTGTGGCAAGAATTACCGTCTTGTTGAAAGATGACATTATTCATTTCCAGAAGGGGAAGATTATCTATCTCATTTAATAAATTTTCTTCCAAAATATTTAAATAAAGGTCTGTTGTGAGATTGTCATCAAATTCAAAATGGCACAAAATTCTGTTCTTATAAAGTGCACACCACACATTAAAACCGAATTTCCCTTGTCTGACTCTGTTTACTGTCAAACGAGGATTTCCGTTTGACCAGTTAAGATTATTGTGGCGATTGAACAGTCCATCACAAGTTACTCGAACTTCATCTGTCCATATTATCTTTCTGGAAAACTCTGGATCTTGTTCACATTGCCGGAGATACCACAAACAAAACGTGATACGGCGTTCTGCGTCACCCGGATGTAAATTATGGATTTTTCTATAAACATATTGATGGTAATTGTGGCGTTTTAAATTTTTTTTACTTTTTTTTCTATTAACACCAATAGCATCCCAAATTTGTCTGGATGATGCAGTAGGTTCTGCGACAACATACCCTATTGTATTCATTTCTTCCAGCTCTCTGTTTTCTTTATTATAGGTATTTGAACGTAGTTTTTGAAAAGATCCAAAGGAAATCAAATTACTTACTAATCTGGCAAACATTTTCTGTCCTGGTTGCCTTCGTTCTGGATATCTATTAAAATACAGATTTAATGCATTTATACTATTTTTTCCACTTTCAATGTAACATTCCAACATATTAAATATTTCGTAATTTTGAAACTCCATTTTATAAAATAATATCAGTGCTTCCAAATAAGTCATACTAGTACGTCAGTTTCATTTGTTTCATACGGGGTTTTATACTCAAAGCCTACTTTAGAAAATGTTTCCTTTTTCAATCATGATAAACACAGCAATATCAAAACTTTTTTATATAAAGTGTAGGCATAGGTTTAATAGTATGAATTATTAAATATATATTTTAGTCTTGGATTTTTTATTCGTAATTTAAATTTTAGTTATATAGAAGTTAGAAAATTGGTTAAATAGTAAAATAAGTGTTAGCAAGGATCGGATATATGATTTTTTTTTACGTTTTTGGCAGTTTGCCCAAGATCTATTGAACACAGACCCATTAAACCATATATCATTTGGTTGATATTTGTCAGTTGCATTACCTATTAAAGAAATACACAGGGTGTCCCATTAAAAAACAACAACTTTGTCTCAAATATTTTAATTTTTATAGGTTTTTGCCAATTTGCGCAACATCTGTTACAGACAGACCCATCAAACTATATATCGTCAAATTGGTCTTTTTAAGCTCTATCTATTTTTAAAAAAATATACAGGGTGTTCCATTTAAAAAAACCCAACTTTGTGTTATAACTTAAAAATAAAAGTCAATAAAAAAATTATAGGTACGCCACAAGTTCTACGCAAAAATCCCTAAAACTTTTATTTATACTTTTTTCCTATCTCTAATACCAAGCGAGTTACAAGTGCCGGGCCCAAATTGATAAAATTTGAAAAACACTCTGTATCTCCAAAACGAATCAAGTTATCCATGATTTAGTTTCACCATTGAATTTGTTTAAAAAAATCGAAATCGAGATTGCGCAATCAGATTTGTCCTATCTCTTTCAGTTTTCGCTATACCCTGTAAGGTCAACGAAAAGGCGCCACCCTGTACAGGGTGGCTCATTTCGGTTGTATTTACGGGGTACTGAGAAAACCGTAAGAAATAAGGCAATTTTGTTTCTATATTCGGGAAAAGTGATTTAAAACAAATTAAATGTGCTAAAATTTTAAGGCTAACTCAAATCCTTTTGGAGATACAGGGAATTTTTGATTTTTTGTCGATTTTATGAGGGTAATGTATTTCGGTTATTATTAGAGATACAGAAAAACTTTAATTGGCAATATTTTGTAGATTTTTGTACATTTACAATACTAATTGTTACATTGTGTAAATATTAAGCCCATTATAACGCTAATAATGAAACATTCTTTTTCTAATTTTGACATTAAAAGTGACACTTTTCAAAACTCATTGATGTTGTCAAATACCTTACTTTTCATAACTAGTTACAAAAAGTAAAATTTTTCGCAACTGCTGATGAAAAGTTAGATAGATATGACAACGTCAATGAGTTTTCAAAAGTTTTTTTTATATTTTAAACTTGATTTAAAAAGAATCATATCATATTCAAAATTAGAAGAAATATTAGGTGAAACGCGATGGAAAACACTATTTTTCATAACTCACATTGATTTTGAATCTGCTCGTTACTAAAAATAGTGCTTTTCATATATTCATTAATTAATTAAAAAAAAATAACAAGTAATTATACCATGGAAGATCAAAACCAAATACTAAGGACTCTACTTACTCTGGTAGTAGAGTCCTTAGTATTTCTATCCTATTACTGAATTGCTTTATGGACTTACCTATGTACTTTCTTTAATTTTCTTTAAACTTAAAAAAATACTTAACTATCTATAAAAATAGAGGACCTGCACAAATTAATTTCGGATAAATTTGTTTTTAGTCTCTGGTCCCTAATTTTTCCTAAATGTAATACAATTCATTGGTATTAAATAAACAATAATACTGATAAAGAGAAAGGTCTTTATGAAAAATATATCACATAACTTGAACAGTACATGTAACGCTATTCTGCATTTTAATTTTTTTTTGTTGCTCTCCGATATTAAAAAACCCAATTCATGAGCACTGTAAATTTCAAAGATGACTTGCAGGGGCGTCCGGAGGGGTGGGGGCAAGAAGGGCCGTGCCCCACCCCCGTTAATATTTTGTACATTTTTTCACAATATTAGTTTAAAATTATGGTGATATTATTATACGCATGTACAATACGCGCCTATTGAACACAACTGTGAAGTTTTTTATTGTGCCCCATCTCCTAAAAAAAAATCTGCGTCGACCATGATGACTTGGCGAATTTTTAACTAAACTGTCTGTATTAACGATTTTTTTTCATTTGAGAATTACTGCACAGCTAAATAATTGCAGGCACTATTAATGCCGGCTTTATTTTAACATCTGAGTTTGCGCAGATGCGTTGTTGGGCCTTCCTTAATAAGGATTATGTCTGGCAAAGTTATAAGTATTGGTACCGTGCGCGATTACAACGACATCTGACGGCTGCATTAAATCATGCTTCAAAGCCATGTGAGAGGTGTAAGATTACTTATAAATTTTTTTATTTTTAAATTTTTTCCGTTAACTGTAAAAGTGAAGTACGATATCAATAGTGAATAAACAATTTTAAAGCTTAGACGTGAGTATAAAAAGTGTCTTTTTAATAAAAAAAAGTCCTTGGAGTTTTGTAAATCGACCTCGGACCTTATTATTGGGGAATAAGGTTATTCGGTTAATCAATGAAAAACGTTAAATTTCTAAAATTCAGAATAAAAAATAAAAAAATATATTTAAAAAATTTAAATATTAAAAGGTTTTTAAAAATAATAATTTATTTTTAATTAAAGAATAGTTTTTTTATTAACCCTAGACAAAAATCGGCAATTGGGTTTGATAAGTAAAAAATCACCTAACAAACTTACGAGTCTAGGGCTTTTCCATTATACTTAACACTAATATATATTTACTTACTTGAAGGCTTTATAACGATTTTCTCTATTCAAAATCACAGGAGACTACACAGACCCTACTTACTCTATTAAAAACCACCTTTTTCTTTTTAAAACTTGCAAATCATTAAAAAACTTCAGGAAATGCAGGAACAAGCAAAGAAGTTTAAAGGTGTATGGAAGCCCAATACTATAGAACAAAATTGTCCAGGCGTGCAGGGCAGCGGGAATAGGGGGGTTGGCCCCGCGGAATTTGCGCAATGAATAGTAGGTCAGGGCCGGATTTTCATAATTCTTTGTTACTATCTAGAAAAATTGACATCATCAAATGTCAAATTTCAACATACACTGTTCTCTTTTATTTTTTTCCACAAAATTGTTGGTTATTAAAGGATACTACTATAGAATATTTAAAATTATTGTGTAATATTGGATTTTATATCATCTGATATAATATGAAAAGAATAGATGGCGCCCGAAGATACTGCCTTCTATTTAGATGGTCGATATTTTTGTATTTTTACCAAAAATCTTTGTACATAAATAAAAAAAAAAACGTTTTTTTAAAAGAAATTTCAAACATTGTATGATAGTATTATATACTTATCACCAATTTTGTGATAAAAGAAGGGCAAGATAGTGTAAATGAGTTTAATCTAATCCTAAGATTCTGGTTGTACATTAAAAAGTGAAAATTTTTATAACTGCTTTTTAGGCATATACTTTTTACTAATAACAAACATTCATGAGACAGAATAACAATGGTTAAAAATGTTTAGTAACCTTTGGTACCTGAGTATCCATTGTAACAGTATCTGTTAAATATTATGTGTGTACATATGTCGAGCTTAAAAAGTTGATAATGCAAGATTAAGAAACCAAAAATCTAATTTATTTTTAAACAAATGGTATTGTCTCGAAAGTTGCCTCCTCTCCGATTTTGATCAAATTTGGTATACACGGGTTTTTTTGGGGCACTGATTACAAATCTGAAAAAATATCTTTTCGGCAACGTTTCGTTTCCGAGATCTTCATCATCAAAGTTGAAAATTAAACTAACCTCATTTTCACTATATTCTCCCTTCTTTTTGTACACAATTCTTGATTTTTACACTAAAGTGGGACACAATATTTTATAAACACCTTTTAAAACCTTGTATTTTTATTTATTTTACATCTTTTTTCCATTAAATTGCGAACTTTTAAGTTCAAAGGCAGCAGCCATATTTGCTTAAAAAATAAAAGTGTAAAAAAGGTGTAAAATAAACATAAAAACAAGTTTTTTAAAGGTGTTTGTGAAATATTGTGTGCCAATTTAGTGTAAAAATCAAGAATTTGTGCAAAAGAGGAGAATAGTGTAAATAAGGTTAGTTTGATTTTCAATTTTGATGATGAATATCTCGAAAACGAAACATTGCCGAATTTTCAGATTCGTAATCAGCGCCCCAAACCCTGTATACAAATTTGGTCAAAATCGGAGAAACAACTTTGAGACAATTACCAAAAAACAAAAAAGCAAAAAGGAACTTTAACATAAAATTGTACTTCCTTTCATTCAATTAGAGGGACCTGTGTATACTAAAATTTGCCTGGTCTGCGCAGTAATCAATAATTTTGATCCTTTAAAGGAGTGTACTAAATTATTAAATAAAATAAAAGTACCTAAATGTAAACCTTATTTCTTTTTAATAATCCACAGAAATACATTAACATTGTGGAAATCATCTAAAAGATAGTTAAGATGCCTTACTTTTCTCACTAATATTTCCTATGAAATTTTCATTTTCTATTATTCATAATTGATATATTATTATTTATTCGGTTACCTAACGTTACGTCTTATAAGAAACACCTAATTTAAATATAAGAAATACTTACCTAAAGTTAAAAAGACGGGTATGTTACCCTTGGATTTGCAAGACAAAACTATACAACCTCTAGTCATTTTGTTACGATATTATAAGTAACAAACAATAAACACAAAATTATAGTCACAATTTAATAAACACTAATCACTAAAATAAGAAGGTTTTATCAATCCAAAAAACGGTATTCATAAAACTATAATGTATTGGCTAACTTCACACTGATTTATCAGGGTGTAAGTAGGCAACACATTAAATTATTTCGTGGAATTTTGTTATTGCGCAGAATCGGCGGGGGCCAACTCTTATTTTCATACTGGACTGGACATTTTTTGATCGAATGGGCCATAGCATTGGGCTTCCATACACCTTTAAACTTCCTTCGAAACAAGCGGTACACGGCAAGAAACGATAAGTTTTTCTTCTTGTTACGTCAAATTTGAAAGTTCGCCTAACTCAAATTAATGCTGGGGTACCCCAGGGCTCAGTGCTGGCACCCACGCTGTTTCTTCTACACATTAACAAATTCTCTCTTCCACAATCAATCCCATTCATAGTTTTGCTGACGATAGTACCCTCCACTCCCGTATTCAATTTCTTAAGCCACCGTGTAATCCCGATTTCGAAAACAAGCGCAGGTCAATGCAGATATCCTTTCCCAAGACCTCAAACTTATCTTGGATTGGGGCGCCAAAGATCCCGTTCAGTTTAATGCCTGAAAACAAGTCATGTTCGCTATCGCGAAAAAAGTCTGCAAATGCTCATTCCTTACATATGAGCGGCCGTTCTACCAAGGAGTCGTTTAATCTTGTCGGCGTTACTTTTGAGAATAACCTCAACTGGCACAAAACACATATTATCCATAGCTTCGGCAGCTTCAAAAAAGGTTGGATTTCTCTTCCGGGCAGAAAATATTTCTCTTCTCCCAACTGTACACTCTTATGTATCCCAAATCAGACCCTCTTTAGAATATTGTTCCATGTCTGGGGAATGGCGTCCCCTACAACACTTAGCATACTGGACTCCATTCAAAGAAGAGCCGTTCGTCTTATTAATGATCCAACGCTCACAGCGGTTTCCCTTTTTTGCCCACCGTCGAGCTGTAGGATCTGTCGCTCTTCTATAGGTATTTTCACGGCTTCTGCTCAGAGGAGTTATCCAGAAAACCTTTTTGGCAGCTCCCAACAGAGCAACACGTAGTGCAACTGTATGCACCCTTTTTACAGTTCAGTTAGAGAGGCCCCGAACTTCCCGCTTTCTTCGTTCCTTCATCCCAGAGTGTCAAGACTATGGAACCAGCTGCCCGAAAGAAGTTTTCCTTCTCCCCCCAAACCCAAAAATTTTTGCCCCGGGAACAAACTCCCTCTCACCACACTAAACACCCACGGTACGTTAGTACTTAGGCATCAGCCTTCGTGGACTGTCCCAAGAAAAAAAAAAAAAAAAACGTCATTCCTACTTAATTTTTTTTTTAACTGCATTTATCAATTTTGACCTTTTTTCTAGTTTCCAACTAGCAGTTGAAATGTATAAAATTTGCAGTAACTTTTTGCCAGTATTCTGACTTTTAAACAAAAAAAACTATTATGCATCATTTTTATTATTTTTATCTAATAGTTTACATTTGAATTGAGCATAATTTATTGAAAAATTTGACCACAGCGAGCACTGCAATCGATTCAGCTGTCCCCACCATATACTTCGCACCTTGCCAATAAAATACTTATAACTTTGCTTTTTCATATGTATTTAAACTGACATTGTTATTATTTGAGTTTCTGATCGTCATCGGTCGCCTCAACATGTCGAAAGGAAGTTGTAAAGTTCTCACGTGGAAAGGTGCATGGCGGATGTAAAAGATATGTTGGGGTCCCAAGGAAGATAGGAAAATCCCTGCCAAATTAATAAGGTGTCCTTCTTTGAGGCTTAGACGCTGCGATTAAAGATTTCTAGACCCTGGCCTTTTTTCGTTTTCATGTTGTGCCCGAGGTGTTTTCCAATGGCGGAAAATTTATGCGTAATACCAGTAACAGTCATTGGTCTGATGCCGTCAATTTGTCCTTTTATCAATATTAAGTGTGCCTTTGTCGGAATTTTTAGGGGCTACATAGCTTACCTATCTAGATTTTCCAAACAAAGTCAAGGAAAGCTTAGTTGCGACATATTGCAACATATGACTGAAAAGCGGCGCTGGAATTAAAAAACATTGGCAGCCAAGTCCATTATTCTGAATGGACAAGATAAGCGTTTCTATAAAAATAAAATTTGACTATACCTAATTTTTTATACATAAATATGGGTAAGAATGGAAAGAAACAAAAAATTGGAGTATTGTACAAATAAATTTAGAAAAAGTTATGAGCAAAAGATATAATAGAAATAATACTAGAACAAAACAAAACCGTACACAATATTTAAATATCAGGTTAAGTCAACTGAGTATAGGTATCTTTACAATAAGTAAAACAAAAATTTTTCTGTAAAATTGGCCGTACGGCGAATTTTTAAAGAAACGATGGTACGAACGTTGTTTTCATTTCAAACCGTTCGGTTGTGGTTTGCGGATCAATTTTTTTGCTTTTTTTTACAATAAATATTCATAATATCTGGTCGCGGTCAAGTTGGAAAAGTTAAGGAAGAATGAAAGTCTTGATTAAATTGAGATCACAGTATTTTAAAAGGCTAAGATCTTTGGATAGAAACTTGGCCCTTAAATTGGTAATTTTTTACTTAATGCCGATTTTAATCTTTTTCGCACAAAATTACCAATTTCAGATGTAAAGGCCAAATTCCTTATTTGAATATTTGTCGTAGATTATATCAAATTTTATTATCAAATTGCAAACTTCCCAAAATATCTGCATTTCGTTTAAAATCAAAGGCATCTAAAATATTTAAATGAGAAAATTGTTGAGTGAAAAATTTTCTACTGGCTACAAAATGAAGTCAGACATACTCTTTTTAATCAATTTATTTTTACATCAAATGTGACTGGCCCAAACTGACATCATTTTCATAAACTACCTTTTGAATACAAATATTCTTATCTTATTAATATAAGAGCCAACGAGATAACCAAAGGTTAAAGTTACGTATAATGCTTGTAAAATCAGTGCTTAGCCATCTGGACACAATTCGATAAGTCAATTTAAAAAACAAATCTTATGTTTAAGGACTTTTCCTGTACTAAACCTACAGGGAGGACTGCTTTTCAAAAACGCAGACACACTGCTGGGAAATAATTTTGGTGACATTATTCATCTAAGGTAAAGTTCACATGCGATCGTCGTACAAAAAATTGTAGCCCTATAGTAAGTAAAGCCCGACCTGTTCCCAAATCCAACCCCCATCTTGAATGGACATCTTTTATCTTTGCCTTTATCATGTCATCCGCACCAAACTATCTCTCTATCTCTCTCTCTCTAACGAAGATTGATATCAACAAGAACAGGTACCAGAACGAATCTTTATATTTTTCCTATTTTAGTTTACTTTGTGAAGCAGTATTTTGAATGGACCACAAAATTAGCGCTGTTCCAAATAAGATCGAATATTCTTTACTTAAAGTTAGAGGTTCTCAGTGCTTAAAAATATTATTTTTGTAAGAGAATTTACACTCAAAACATAAGGCCGGTTCGTTATTCAGTTATGCTTTAAACTATCTTACAATTTTTGCATCCATTTAGTCCTAAAATGCAGCCCTCATAAGGGCGAATACGTAAAAAAAAAATAATATAGTGTACAGTGACGGCCATTAAATTTTGGGCAAAAAATTTTTCAAATTTTGACTTTTCTGTCAATTTTTGTAAATCGTTCTCTTTTACCTTGTTTTACTTTTAGTTACTATAAATAAACCAAAGGTAAAAGAAAATATTTATATTTTATAAAAACTAATAAATTAATTTACAATTTAATAAATTCAGCCAAACTTAAATATCCTTTCAAACAATTTAATATTTTATTGCGGTCCTGTTTTTTTCTAAGACAGAATTTAGCCTTCCAGGCATCGAATGAACCAAAGCCCGGGCGTAGTCCGGATTTTCTCGTAACACATTTAGGGTTGCCGCGAGACACGAGATACGAGACGTCTCGTCTCGTCTCGTCTCGAAGCCATTTTGTCTCGTCTCGAGAGCATTTTGTCTCGAATTTCGAAAACCAGACAGACGAGATAAAATCCTTCGAGACAAGCTCAGACGAGACGAGACAGACATCTCGAAAAAATTTAATTACTCAAAACTAAAGTGAACTAACTGTAATTAATCCCCAACAATATATTTCTAGTTCTTAGGAATAATACAGGTTGTTTAAAATTTAGTGTTACAAACTTCCACAGCACTTGGATCTTGCAAAAATAAGTTTCTATAAACATAGGTCAAGAAATGCATCGTTTCCGAAATACAGGGTGTTAAAAAAAAGCTAAAATTAATTGATTTAAAGAGTATATCACCTTGTGGTTTTATTATTTTTTAATTATTTTGAATATTTCACTCATGTACCTAAATATTTTCCTATAAGAGAATTGGTTATGGAAAAATTACAGGGAAATTCCACGTCGTCTAGGCAACGTGGTTTTTCCAATTACTGTCAAATTGACAATGCGAAATTTTTAAATAATAATGACGGTTTGTTAAATTATTTATTTATTGATTTAATTCCCAACCAACTATACAGTTTATTACAGGGAATATAACATAAAAAAATATAACAATATATTAACTTTAACAAGAACTAATTAATAAAACAGTCAAATTAAATTTAAATATTTTTTTATATGTATTTTAAACAGTGATAATTTTTTAATTTTTTTAATTCTTATTGGTAGATTATTGTATATTTTTTTTTTCCGTTATGAGTATTGATCTCATTCCAAAATTACTTTTTATTTGAATAGTTTCTAATAAATCTGTTTGTCTAGTATTATCCCATGCATGTTACTAATATTTTTAAGTATGATATTTGAATTTTTTCTTTTAATTTCAGGTAATGAATAAATATACATGTTTTTAATTTGTTTATATGATTAATATCAAAATAATTATTTGGTTTGTAAAAATTATTTGTTGGTTCAAGATATGGTAATTTATGAATACATTTAATAATTTTATTTTGGAGTTTTTTTAAAGGTTTTAATATTTTTGAGTTTGCTGAACCTCATACTGAAATTAAATATTTTTAATTTTGAGTGTACCAAACTATAATAAATATTTTTAAGCAATTTTAAGGGTATATAATTCCGAATCTTAAACAAAATTCCTATTAAAGGTGATAGATAATTTCGAAGATAGTCTATATGTTTTCTGTAACTTAAATTAATATTTAATTTTAAGTTAATAAACTTTATCTACGTTTTGATTCGTGATATATTCTCCCTAAATACCGCTCGTGCTTTAAAATTAACCAGATATTTTTTTACTCATGCGTGTTTTCTTTAAAAATTTTACTCGTGATTTTACCCCGATAAACAACTATTTTGTCTCCTGTCTTTTTTTAATTTTGCTTTGGTTTCAAGAAAAATTAAAACTGATTCTTTTTTTTTACCCTTTTGAAAAGTAGGAGTTTTTTTGTCTCTCGAAAAAAAAAACAAATAACGAAAAAGTTGTATTTTAAGTTGTTTTATCAAAATAATTGTTTTAAAAAAAAAAATGTACAGTTAAAGCTTCTTTTATCTTTAGGACCCTGCGTATTTCAAATTTCGAAACGATGCATATCCGAACTTATGTTTATAGAGACTTTTTTTTTAAGATCTAACTGCTGTTAAAGATTTTAACACTATTGGTCAAACACCCTGTATAATTATAAGAAAAATTTCTAGAAAACATTTTATCTGTGTTTTGTAATAAGTTTATGATTTAAGACTTTTTTTTCTATTTTGTGGACATTTTTTTACTTATATGTTCTATATTTTTATTTTAAATAAAAAAACAAATTATTAGGTTCATTATTTTATTTTTAGTTGCATATTAGGGGTGTCCATAAAGTCTGAAATCACCAATTTTTTGAGAAAACTACACAATTTTATGAAAACTTAATCACGTCAAATTTTCTTTACAAGGAGGTTATAAAAAAATAGAAGCATTTATACAGGGTGTTCTATTTTAAAAAAATATTAAAATTTACCTTCTTACTTTTACAAGCTTCAAATACAAGAATGAATTAAGGAAAAATGTCAAAACATTTTAAAAAAGGCAACCCTCTATAGATCTTTAAAATAAAAAACATGCAAAAACTATTGCCGCATGCCGCATCCCGAATAAAACGGTGTGTACAATAGTACAAAGTATACAGGGGGGCGGCACTTTTTGATGCCATGCAGAGGGTTGTTTTAGAATTTTTTTCTGTTAGTTGAGGATTTGGCCATTATGTTTTTAAAAAAATTATTTTAAACTAAAACAATGCATCCTTCTTAAAATACATACCAGTTTGCAGCTGATTTTGCAATTAGTTTGTAGGTATATAAATGTAAGGATGAGTCAACGATGGCGAGGGTAAGTAATTTAATGCCTTGAATATTAGATGTGTAGATAATGTGCTTATGTAAGTATCAGGTATATGGTTAAATAGTATGTTAAATTTTAACGATATTTTGAATTAGACAGGGCACGTTCATAAAGTGTTAGGGTGCTACAAAAGTATTTTTTTTTAAATTTAAAATAGAATACCTATACCTACTCATATTTTTACAGTTTTGGATTATGTTTATTTAATTCTAGAAATTTCTATACCTACTTCATATTCAATACCCAGAAAGTTAAGTAGGTATGGGAATATTGCCATTTAGGATATTTTGGGTATACTTAATTATTATGGAAAAAGTTAAAAATTGGTAAAAAAAATTGAGAATGAACATTTCTAGAATTAAACATTGGAATTAATAATGTAATGATAAAACATGTGTGTTTCATTTAAAAAAAATATTTCTTTTTCATCTTGTGCACTGTGCAGACATAAAAATTAGTTTAAAAAATGTGTAACATGTACCTAAAAATAAAAATTGACTGGTCCAAGCAGTTTTATTATACTTCCGATCTAATTTTTATTGAAATTATCCTATACATTACTAATGCACTGTATATTGAAATTAATTTAATTAAAATAAACCAAAAAAACTCGAGACAAACGAGACAAAACGAGACGAGACGAGACAAAGGTTTGTCTCGTCTCGTCTCGACCCTTGTCTCGTCTCGTCTCGAAATATATTATCTCGAAATTTCGAGACGAGACGAGACAAGTCTTTATCTCGTCTCGTCTCGTCTCGCGGCAACTCTAAACACATTTCACGCCTCTAAAATTTTATCCTTAAGTTTGTTTACATTTTGCGGCCTAAACTTATTTTTCCTATTTATTTTTTTAACTAATAAGCCCCAATAATTTTCCACAAGATTCAAATCCGGACTACGTGCGGGCCAGGGTAAAACCCTGATACGCCGCTCTTTCATCCATTCATCGACTTTCCGGGCCGTATAAACCATAAAATTTCTGTCCGGAAATCGATCCAGTACAGAAGGAACCTTCCTTTGATAAAATAACATACACCAAGTCCTTGCTCACTTACCCACCCCCAAAGATTTACCGAAAATCGCCCACTACTTCTGTCCTTTTGGGTATATTCTTCATCAGATCGTGTTTCTTAAGGCCTGTATACCTTTAGTATCCCATTGTAGCACGGCTGAAACACTTTTTCATCGGTGAATATTATATTTTACCAAAAAATAGAAGGATTCAAGTAAAATTGTAGAGCAAATCCAATGGGTTGTTCTTTATTTGCATTTGTTAAAAACGGTTTTAAGGCTGCCGAGTGGCAGCACAATTCGGAGATTTGCCTTAATTTTCGCCGTGCCGTTCTAACCGATATGCTGGGAAATTGCTTTCCGTTTTTGCTGTAACTACAGATTTAAATGGTTGGTTTCTCAAAACATTAACTAAATTATTGTCTTGTTCTTGATTAGATGATTTGGGGCAACCACTTCCAGCTCTTCTCTCAAAGGTGTGTGTTTTCTGCCATTTTTTTTTTAACAAAATGAATGGTATTCTTTGGAATGTTAAGTTCTTTCGCTACATCCCTTTCTGGCCAACCTTTCTGCTCAATATAATGAATAATTAATACTTTTTGATCCAAAGTTAAGTTTGGAATTTAAAAAAATATTTATAGACTGACAACACACACCTGTTTCTTTATTAGGTTTTTCAGTAGGTATTTAAATTCTTAATAACAAACAGACCTAGTAAACTTTTGGGTTTTTTAATTAATTATCTAATACTTTGATTTATAATGCATTAGTTTTTAAAAAATATCGTAAAAATTGTTTTTGAGATATTTGGAAATAATTAAGGACAATTAGATTTTACGAGTGAACTACCCTAAAACGATTTGGGAAATGGATTTTCGTTTTTGACTTGGCATTTATTTTACTAAACTGTCTGTATTAGTGATAATCATTTTTTATTAATAGAGACAGTTTATTTCATTTATATAGTCAGACCAGTAAAAAACTTGAAAAGTCAAAAAAAAGGAACAAAATTTTGGACAGAACTTGGCGTTATTTTACCTAAGTGTTTTGGTGAAATCTTTTTCTTAACTTTCTTGTCAACATTTCATTTTAATATTTTTGAAATCCCACATATAAAATATTAAACTAGCCTAAAACGGCTATTCCTCTACCTTAAAGTATACTATGTATGTCTGGGGAATTGCGTCTCTTAAAACGCTGTTTTTTATTTCATCCAAGAAAGAGAATGCTTTAATATTGTCCCCACTCTTACAGAAAATAATTCGTTTCTGTCGCTTGTATATAGGTATTTTTTAAGGCTTTTGCTCAATACAAAGACGGTAGTTTTTTTAAGTTTTATTTTAATTGTATTGCTACAACAAATTTTTACATTTCTTACTTAAATCTATTAAACATAAATACTGCTTAAGAAATAAAAGTTTAATAATAAATAATAATTATAATAAAATATATTTTGTCTAATAATCCAAGACTTCCAATGGAGGACAGCTATAATGCCTTATATTCCTAGGCATTACAATCCCATGCTGGATCTTAGCGCAGTTTTTCATATATTCGACCACTGTGTCGATGAGCTTATCTGGCACAATACCACCTATGCCAGGAATGGCTTCTACGAAAACTTCATCATATGGTCCCTAAGAAACAAAAAATTTAAGACAAACAATCGCGTAACATCTTTTTGGTAAAATGTTTCTACAGGGTTATTTATTTTAACGTAAACAGGGCTTTATTTTTGAACTTCCCTGTACTTTTTTAAAAAACGAATATAGACATTTCGTGTATATTTTCCGTAGAATTCAATAATCTAATCAGAAAAACATTTGAAACAAAAACAAAAGAGTTACAGCACGAGTAACGTATTTTTTTTAATACCCCGTATATTTTTCTATCAATAGATAGAGATTTTCAAGAGGAATTCGGTGATATATGGGTTAATTTCCTGCGGCTCTGCTGCAATTGTCTAAAAACCGCATAATACTATAAGGATAGTTTCACCTGAAAAAGTCAAGTCAAGAATTTTAAAAATACGTTTATTACTTTTTGGAGTAGTTTTATAATGAGGTTTTCATCAGACAAACGGCTTCAAATTATAACTCTCTATTATAAATGTGGAAAAAACGCCAGGAACACAACGAAGATATGTTGCAAATTTCCACTGAAATACATCAGTAAAAACGATTTTTAAACTGAAGGTCTTATTCGAAGAAACAAAATATTTACTTATTAGAAAAAGGACTACAATGAGAAAAAGAAACCAGGATCGAGCTATTCTAAATTATTTTATTTTGTATCCCATAAAGTCAATTACTGACGCAGTTAGAGACTTGAGGTATGGCCCTGCAAGAAGAAGAGTAATCTATGCGACGGTTCAGTGAACACTGAAATATTTTAAGTATCTTTAATATTACGTTCTTCCAGTGCAGCATTTAATACGTGAACAAAAAGAACTTTGGTGTCAATTTGTTTCCCAAATTTTAATCCATGTACAAGATAACGATCCTACCCTGTTTTAAACGATTCTTTGGACGGATGAAGCTTCGTTCACTACATCGGGAATGTTTAACCGACGCAAACGCACAGACAAAATCCCAGGAAATTTCAAGAAATTAAATACCAAGGAAGGTCTTCTCTTCATGTCTGCTTAACAATATAATTGTCGGGCCAATATTCTATGAGGGATCCCTTAACTGGAAAAAGATATCTCAATCTTCTTGAAACGATATTGATGACATTTTAGAAGAAGTTGCCATTCGAAACGTATCGCAAGATAATTTAGCAACAAGACGGAGCGCCCCTCATGCTGTTCGTCAAGTTGTGCAGTATCTCAGTCGGCGATACAATCAGTGGATTGGACGTTATGGCACTATTAGATGGCCACCTAATAGTCCAGATATTACAATATTGGACACGTTTTTATGGGGTCACTTGAAGAATGTCGTTTACCAAAATGGGAACACAAACACGGAAGAAATAAGATAAAAAAATTGTAAATGAAAAGCTTAGAAAGGCTAGGGGGGTTATAAATCATGTTTCGAAAATAATGAAGGTCATAATGAAGGTCATAGTAGATCCACAGCTGATCTTCTTTCCTTTGTCTCACACAACTGGAACAAGTCCCTTGAGTTTCTTGTTGAATGCCAGATCGCTGCTCTTGACATATCCAAAGCTTTCGATCAGGTCTGGCATGATGGGCTTCTTAACAAACTTCCTTCTTACGGTCTTCCACCTAAGCTTTGCTCTTGGTTTTCCAGTTTCCTTTCTAATCGACGTATATCAGTTAGTGTAGATGGTCATTCCTCCAGCTTTTACCAAATTAATGCTGGGGTGCCCCAGGCTCAGTGCTGTCACCCACGCTGTTTCTTCTACACATTAACGATCTTCTCTATTCCAAAATCAATCCCACTTTATAGTTTTGCTGACGATAGTACCCTCCACTCTAGTATTCAATTTCCTAAGCCACCGTGTAATCCTGATTTCGAAAACAAGCGCAGGTCAATGCAGATATCCCTTTCACAAGACCTCAAACTTATTTTGGATTGGGGCGCCAAAAATCTTGTTCAGTTTAATGCCTAAAACACAGTCATGTTCGCTGTCGCGAAAAAAGTCTGCAAATGCTCATCCCTTACATATGAGCGGCCAAGTTCTGCAGAAGAAAGAGTCGTTTAATCTGGTCGGCGTTACTTTTGAGAATAACCTCAACTGGCACAAACACATTTTATCCATAGCTTCGGCAGCTTCAAAAAAGATTGAATTTCTCTTCCGAGCCAGAAAATATTTCTCTTCTTCCAATCTGTACACTCTGTATGTATCCCAAATCAGACCCTCTTTAGAATATTGTTCCCATGTCTGGGGAATGGCGTTTCCCCCACAACACTTAGCATTCTGGACTCCATTCAAAAAGAGCCGTTCGTCTTATTAATCATCCAACGCTCACAGAAAGGCTTCCTCTTCTTGCCCACCGTCGAGCTGTAGGGGATCTATCGCTCTTCTATAGGTATTTTCACGGCTTCTGCTCAGAGGGTTGGCCAGTATAATTCCCTCTGGCAGCTCCCAACAGAGCAACACGTAGTGCAACTTTTATGCATCCTTTTACAGTTCCCGAGAGGCCCCGAACTTTCCGCTTTCTTCGTTCCTTCATCCCTAGAGTGTCAAGACTATGGAACCTGCTGCCCGCAGAAGTTTTTCCTTCTCCTCCCAATCTCCAAAAATTTAAGTCCCCTGTGAACAAACTCCCTCTCACCACACTGAAGACACCCACGGTACGTTAGTACTTAGGCATCAGCCTTCGTGGACTGTCCCAAGATAAAAAAAAAAAATGTAAATTATTAGTAATATTATAATTTTTTGTAATAAGTGTTTTTATTACCACCATATTTTACCTCGTATTGTATTTTAATTTTTTTTTTTTAATAATAAACGTATTTTTAAAATTCTTGACTTTGACAAATAAGCACCTGTGACCTGTGGCAGCCAAGATTTGTCAGGTGAAACTATCCTTATAGTATCATGCAGTTTTTAGACAATTGCAGCAGAACCGCAGAAAATACACCCAGCAACCCCTATATCACGGAATTCCTATATCTATTGATATAAAAATATAAAGGATATTCCATTTAAAAAATACGTCACTCGTGTTGTAACTCTTTTGTTTTTGTTTCAAATGTTTTTTTTTATTAGATTATTGATTTCTACGGAAAAAAATACACAAAATGGCTATATTCGTTTTTTAAAAAAATTCAGGGAAGTTTAAAAATAAAGCCCTGTTTACTTTAAAATGAATAACCCTGTACCATTAATATCCTCCAAGTTTAAGTTGTTACTGACAATTCCACTTACATACAGAGTGTCCAGAAAATGTGAAATCTTTCAGATATGAAAAAAAAAACACGTAAAAAGAATATTAAAAGCCCATATAATTTTTTTTTCGTATATGCCTCATATATTACGAAAATGCCCTCCTTCTGAGGACTCGAGCTTTTTCGCGAAGATAGGAAAACAAACTTTTGCAATTATTAAAAAAAAAAACACATTTTTTTTAAACCTATTAGTAATTTTGATGCACTTGTGCAACTACCTCGGAACTGTTTTTTGAGATCACAAATATTTGGAAAATTATAAATATAATCTACCTTTTCTCCTTCACCCACTTGACTTTCACTGCTGACCTCTCCAACATGTAATTTTTCTGCACTGATTACTTTTAGTTTTTCTTCGCTTGAAGGATGCTCGTCACTTTTATCCAACTTAAAGTGTTTAATCCCTAAAAGTAAGATAAAACATATTTTTAGAAAAAGAAACACGAGACTCATCTGTATTCCTTACCTTCTTCACAAGACTCTGTCAAAGGCATTTCTTCTATAAGTCTGCATTTAAATTTTTCTAATTCTTCGTCTGTCTCACCGGCTAGTTCTTGTTGCAGAGCCTAAAAAAAATAAAAGATTTTGGTCAGTTAGTGTTTCTTACTGGTTAAGGATGTGTTTGTAGATCGAGATGTAGTAGCGCCATCTTTTATCTTACGACAAAACCTACAAAACAACCAGTTAGTAATAAATATTTTTACCCTTAGTCGTTCCAAATCTTCCTTTAATGTAACATCATCTTCAAATATGTGATTAAGATCTCTAACAGGTTGATCTTGTATTGTCTCTGCCGACTCGTATTCCTTTACTTTAAGGTCTCCTTCCTCCTCTCCTACAAAATCCCATAATATTATTTAAATTGAGTACTTACAAATACAAAATTATAAAAAAAAGAAAAATTAACTTGAACTAAAAGTCCAACACATATAATAGATAGATAGATATGAACATTCACACTTTTATCTACCTGCTGGTTTTTCTTCTCCTTCGGCCGCTTTTTCTTCATCCGTTTTTAAAGTGTCTTCAGCGCCTGCATCATCTTCTTTCTTTTCGTGGACCTCTTCTTCTTCCTGCTCTTCGTCGCCATCTTCAGGTTTTGCTACTGTGTCATCGGCTTTAGTTTCACCTTCTTCTTGCTCTAATATTTAAAAATGTATAAACGTAGTCGTTCCTGGTCTAATGTATTATACAGTGCTTTCATTTCAAAACGAACCACCCTAAGGCCTGGTACTTTCATTAACGGATAACTTTATTGTCCGAATAATTTCCATGGTTACAATTGTCACAACAATTGTTATTATGGAAATTATCCGGAAAATAATTTTATTCGTTAATGAAAGTACCAGGCCTAAATATCTTTAAAAAAAACACCCACCAAAAAAACAAAGAAACACGTCGATTTAGATATACAGAGGGAAGTTTAATTTCGTATTTGATAAAATTTTATCGGTCGCCTCCTAACCTCCAGTTAACCTCACTTTGATATGTCAAATGGCAACCCCCATAGTGTGACAAATCATTGTAAGCGGCATGAAATTTGCTATCCAACAGTACTAAGAAACTTTAAATCGATGGACGTAGAAGCGACTTGGAACTAAAAATGTGTGTTAATTAGTTTATCGTGTTCAAATAATTTATTTTATCAAATGCTCAAAATGTGCGCCGTTATTGGCGAGACAAGCTTGTTTTGAAATTCCTCGCAGACTATTTTAGTGTGCATTCATTTCAATTATTATTTTTTGTGTTACCTGCTACAGCAAACTGCAATAGCACAAGTTTTTAAGTCGTTTAAGGGAAACCCGTTAAATATTACTGTTAGGATTGTCATTTTGACATCGTTATTTTAAAATTAAGAATCTTGATTTTAAAATGGTGTATACTCTAGCAAAAGAATAGAAATAATTTTCCTATATGGGGCTGAAGATCGATGCGCGCGTAGAACCGCCAGAGTATTCAATGAGAGGCATCAAAATAAAAACGTGGGGCATAAATATGTAATGGAATTGGTGCGTAAGTTTGAAGAAACTGGATCTGTATGCAACAAGAAAAAATACTAATGAAAGGGTTTTAGACGAAGCACGCCAGGTTGAGGTACTAGGACAGTTCGCAATAGATCCGACGTTGTCTATTCCAAAAGTTTCTAAGCTGACCAATATTTCTACGGGTTCCGTGCACAAAATTTTGAAAAAGAATAAGTTTTTTCCATACAAAATACAAATTCTTCATGAACTCAACGAAGACGATTATGATAGAAGAATAGAATTTTGCGAATCAATGTGCCAGCGAATTGACGAAGACCCTCATTTGATCAAAAATATCTGCTTTTCTGACAAATCAACTTTCTTCTTAAATGGAATTCTTAATAGACATAACTGCAGATATTGGGATAATGAAAATCCGCACATATTTCAGGAAAGACATACTCAATTTCCAGAGAAGATCAACGTTTGGGCAGGTATTTATGGAAACGAAATTATCGGGCCATTCTTTCTAGAAGAAAATTTAACTGGGCAACTGTATCTGAACCTTTTGGAAAATGCGATATACCCTTCTATCGTCCAATCTTTGGAAAATCAGGTGGATGAAAATGGTGCTATGGAACTCAGTGAAAATAATTTGCATTTCCAGCAAGATGGAGCCCCTCCCCACTATGCTTTAGCAGTTCGAGAGTGGCTCAATGAACAGTTTCCAGGCACATGGATAGGCAGACGAGGTGCCATCGAATGGCCAGCACGGTCTCCAGACTTAACTCCTCTAGACTTTTTCCTCTGGGGTTATTTAAAAAGTAAAGTGTACAAAACGCCACCTGCAAATATTCAATAACTTAAATGTAGAATTACACTAGAATGCAGGGGTATTACCAGACAAACTATCGCCAACGTTCGCGAAGAATTTCAAAACAGACTTTATTATTGTCTCGCCAATAACGGCGCACATTTTGAGCATTTGATAAAATAAATTATTTGAACACGATAAACTACTTAACACACATTTTTAGTTCTAAGTAGCTTCTACGTCCATCGATTTAAAGTTTCTTAGTACTGTTGGATAGCAAATTTCATGCCGCTTACAATGATGTGTCACACTATGGGGGTTGCCATTTGACATATCAAAGTGAGGTTAACTGGAGGTTAGGAGGCGACCGATAAAATTTTATCAAATACCAAATTAAACTTCCCCCTGTATATCTAAATCGACGTGTTTCTTTGTTTTTTTGGTGAGTGTTTTTTTTTTAAAGATATTTAGGGTGGTTCGTTTTGAAATGAAAGCACTGTATTAATTTTGTTATTTCTTATATCAATATAAAAACAAAAATCTATAAATGTTATAAAAAATGTAATTTGTAGCCAAGATGCAAAATTTTAGATGGATAAGATGATTTAGATTTTTTGTAAATTGCTTCAGTGTTGCAAAATAAAAACAACGCAATTTATCTAAAACTACGTAGTTTTAAATGAAAATGCTCTATTCCAGACACATTTTCTATGAAGTGGCACTTTATTTAATGTGAGTTTTTCTACAATATCCAAATTGGGCTATCAAAATTTGGTCCACATTAATTTTAATTCATGTTTTTGTTAAATTAGAAATTGATGCAAAAGTAACATTTAAAATAAAATTCTTATTTAAGCGACACTAAATCTAAAATTATGCGGACTCTACTGGTCACACTGTATTTTCTTATACCTTCCTCTTTTTCATCCTCCTTTTTAGCTGATTCTTTTGTAACATCAGTTTTATCAACCTCTTCCCCGCTAAAATTTAAAAAAGAGATCACACATATGAACTTAAAACTAATATTTTAAATAATAAATATATATTTTTTTATTGTTAAGAATCTCTTACCCCTCTTCTGCCTCCCCTTTCGAAACAACATCCGTATTGTCTTCCGGCAGTCCCTCCAAATCCTGTACCAGTCTTTCTTCTTCTTCCACCCCTTCTTCGCCTTCTTCTTCTATGTCTTCTTCTCCTGGTACCTCTTTTAATAGATATTCTATAAATTTACAAAATTTTTAGTAAATATTAAAAAAAAACCTAAAGACTTAAAGAATTATTTTTTCGTGTCATTAAAACGGACTTCATCATCGTAAAATTGTTCGTCTACCGACTAATATGGAAACCTGTTCATTATTTGACGGCAGTCCACTTTTCTCTAGGGCAGATATTCTTCCTCCAATCTGTATACTCTGTATGTATCCTAAATCAGACCCTCGTTTGAATATTGTTCTCATGTCTGGGGAATGGCGTCCCCTACTACACTTAGCATTCTGGACTCCATTCAAAGAAGAGCCGTTCGTCTTATTAATGATCATACGCTCACAGAAAGGCTTCCTCTTCTTGCCCACCGTCGAGCTGTAGGGGATCTGTCGCTCTTCTCTAGGTATTTTTACGGCTTCTGCTCGGAGGAGTTGGCCAGTTTAATTTCTTCTCTGGCAGCTCCCAGCAGAGCAACACGTAGTGCAACTTTTATGCATCATTTTACAGTTTAGTTGGAAAGGCCCCGAACTTTACGCTTTCTTTGTTCCCTCATCCCTAGAGTGTCAAGACTATGGTACCTGCTGCCCGCAGTAGTTTTTTATTCTCCTCCCAACCTCCAAATATTTAAGTGCCGTGTGAACAAACTTCCTCTCACCACGCTTAAGACATCCACGGTACGTTAGTACTTAGGCATCAGCCTTCATGGAATAGCCCAAGATAAAAAAAATATATATACGGTTCCTATCCCATCTAAGGGTGATTTTATAGGAGCCTAGATAGCCTTTTTAGGCTATTCTACTTAGGGGGCTACAGCACTGACCTCAATATGGACCGGTAAAGGGTATCAGATGCGCGGTTCAAAAATGAGATTTTATGGGCGAAAAAATATGTCCGTGCGCCGGATCTCTAGTCATCTCTTAGGGTCCTAAATAATGCGCAGAACGGACTAGCAGATCGATTTTCTTTACAAATTCGTCGCCGGCCAGTACCGTACTTCGTCAATTGATGACTTAAACAAAATATATATTACACTGGTTAAAAAAACCATGGTTACTGGTTTTTGAACCAGTGAACTTGGTTTGTTTAGATGTTGTTCTTAATAAAAAATAAACATATTATCCATTGTCAGCTCCTTAAATTCCTCTAGTTCTTCTGAATGTTACAGCTATGGAAAGCCACAAATTTTTGTACTGGTTCACAACTGATGAGTTGTAGTTAATAATAATAAAAAATGGCGAATACGACTGAACATGACTCATAACACAATCATAATTGAGAAAAAATCACTATAATTATTTATTTCGGATTAAAAAAATCTGAACAAAAAATGTATTGCATTAATCTAAAAAGTCAGTAAGTATGATTACAACATAAAACATATTCCCTTGGAGCATATACCTACTAGAGGCACTCTTGTCGCTTGGAAAACGATCATTTGTGCAAGAAAGAAAATTTAGCGGTATAACCTTTTTCTCCCTCCAACGTGATCATTGGTCGGTGAAAAGAATATATATACCCCGCTCTGCGTGCTGATTTGTCGGTCTCTCCGCGTCGATCTATCGGCACTATGGTTGGAGCCACGGAGAAAGGTTTATCCTATGATTCTTTTTTCTCTTTCGCACTGCCAAAGGGCAAGGCTGCCTCTAGTAAATAAATACTCGTTTTGTATAAATACATTTAAGATGTTTAAAGAATATCCTTTTATCGCTATCGAAAACATAAGTGTAAGCAGGAAAAAGAAGTTAACGTTATTTGTATAAACATTTTTTACCCTTTTCTTTATAAGTCTGTTCCAATCTCGCAAAAACCGTTTATTGCACCCCTTTTACTGACCCCTCAAGCAAAGCAAAACCCTTTAAATATATAGAAAGCGTTCAAACTCCGTCTTTTTTAAAACTGACATAAAACTTGTAAAGTCGACAGTCACGCTTTTAAATTAAATTCTAACAGTTTCCAAACCATTTTAAGGCGGTACAAAAACTGGGTCTTGAAATTTTTATTAGCCCCTATTTTTTCTATTTATATTTTGCAATATTAATTTTTTAACTCATGGTTTATATTACTACTTAACATAATTTATATAGGTATAGAAACGCAAAATAAAAGAATTTAGTATCTAAATATATAAAAAAATATATTATATAAATATAAATTAATTAATAACATACATATTTCTAAATCCGGAACTGGTCCTGCTTTTTAAATACGCATGCTTAATGACACTGTCGTTTGTTTAGTGCGCGAGGTCGTAAACTTGCCATAAATGCGATTAGTCATTATATATCTAAAGTTAGGTTATCTATGGGCTACCGTCAGAGACTGCAATGACTTCAGAAATTTCCGTATTTGTTTAAAAAAGACCGCAAAAAATATAAACAGGTTGTACACATAAAATATTTTAAGTAATGTCTGAAAAAGTGTATAGATCTAGGCTACAATTATTAAATAAATATTAAACTTTACTTTCCTAACGAATAATGATCATCTTCTGGCAAACTCGGACAAGAAACAACTTTATCTAATTCTCCAGTGTCGTCTTCTTTTTCGACAGATTCGGAAGAAGTTTTACTAGCGACACTAAAAAAAGAACCAAAATATTTTATGTCAAAGTATAACACCAAAAAGAGGGAATTTAATAAGAACATTTACTTGGTTTTTTGAAAACTTACCTTGCTTCTGATTCCGGAATAAATTCCTCGTGTACTTCTTCTTCTATCTCGACTTTTTCAGCTTTTTCCCTCCAGAGGGAGAGGAGAGAATCACGAAACCAAAAGTTCTTTAACATTTGATCGTTGGAAGCGTCAATTTTTGCCAGGAATTTATAGAGATCCAAAAAAGTCTCTAGAGGAATCATTGCGGAACCACCTAGCAAATTAAAAAAAAACTATTAATCAAAAAAATATTTTGCTTAAATATATTTTATATAACTTAATAAAATATTTTTATTTACCATTATAAGGGCTAAAACTAAAACAATAATCCAAGACATACCTTCCGGTTCTTCAGTAAGGATTTCACATATAAGAATCATCGGTATGTGTCAGGTCCTAAAAACAATTAAACCAATAATTTAACGCCAATAAACGCATTACACAGCAACACAAATACAAAAAGTGATATGTACCGGGTGTCCAAATAAGAAAGGATGCCGGCTGTATCTCGGAAAATGTTTATGGCACAGCGTTGGGGAAAAATATTTTTAGAAAAAATGGTCAAGTTAAGTGGTGTTTCTGAGAATTTTGCCATATTAACCTAACAATCTGAGCTTTAAAGTCAAGCATAATTTGAACCTTTTTTGTTTGACAATTTTTGCTGTATCTCTAAAAATAAAGTGGTAGAAGGTTTTCGTAAAAAACACTCTGTATCTTCAAAACGGCTAAGCCGATTTTAACAAGCTTAGGATAGTTAATAAGAGCTATTCTTGAGCTACAAATTTTTTAATATTTGCAGTTTTGTTTAGTTTTACAAGTCGCCGATAGAGAGCAATTTTCGATATTCCGACAGAAATGGTTAATTTTCTCAAAAAAATTAAATGCATTGGTATGATTTTATTTCTCATAAAAAATAGCCAAATGATGCTTAAACAAGCTCTCGAAAACCATATCTCGATATCTTGCTCCTTATTTAGAAATTTAGGCCGAAAAAATAGGGGCAATATCCAAATACTATTGGGTACAAGAAATTTTAGGGTAACATTAATTATATCTTGAAAACTTTTTTTTAGGGTATACCGGGTGTTGTTCAGCGGGACAAGGGAATCCCCTGTAAATTTTGAAGTAGTTAAAATTTGGGTCCCCCATGTATTAGATAAAAATGCTATTAGGATTTATTGAAGAGCACAATAATTCCACCCAAAATGAAAATTTGAGCATTTTTCAGCAACCAGTAAAGAACTGCTTAAATACTTCTGCAACGTAGTATCTCATTATACACCCTGTGCTCTAGAAATCAATAATAAAAACACCATATCGATTTTATCAGTGACAATTTAGATCATTAATTTATAATGTCATTGCCAAAACTGAACAATTTTATACGGAATTTCAAAAAGAATCCTCGCATTTCATTTTAGTTTACAGCTAATTCCAAACATGCACTCACAGTTACGCAAGACAATAAAACAAATTTGTCAAACATTTAGAAATCAATTTATGACGAAAATATCAGGTTTAAATCAAATGCTCAAATATTCCTCCATTAACTGCCAGACAATAACCGAAACGATTATAAACTCATTTCTTACGTTGGCTAGTTGGTACATCGATATTCTGGTACATTTAGCGGAAATAGCATTCCTAGCTGGTCTAACCTTTTCTATTTTTTATAGGTATAAAGCTTAGTTTTTAAATGTCCCCATAGAAAAAAATCGTTTGGCGAAAGATCCGGAGACCTGGCTGGCCAAGATATTGCGTGGTTCGGGCCTATGATGTCGTTATTAAATGCGTTGTTCAAGTATTCGCGCATAGCTCTGGTACTGTGTGCTGGGCAGCCATCCATTTGATAACAAATCTCTTGATTTTCACGAGCAAGGTTGTTCAAAGCAGGCAAAATTTGTTCCTCTAAAATTTTCAAAAAGTATCGCATTAACTGCTCAAGGAAAATGGTCCAAGGATATGGTGCCCGGGAAAATTCTCCGCCAAAACTTTAAATTTTTTTGTGGATATTGAGTCCTTGTCTCAACAAATCGATTTTGGTTTTCGTTACTCCAGTACCGGCAATTTTGAATGTTGGGTTCGTTGTTCAATGTAAAAGTGCATTCGTCGAAAGCAAATATTTTGTAAGAAACTTCTGCCATTGTTTGTCTTCCATCATCTCAAAGCAAAATTCCTGTCGTCGATTTCGTTCCGTCTCTAATTCTTGGTGTCTTTCGTACTTGTAAGCGTGGTATTTACATCTTTTTAAAATTCGAGATATTGTGTGGTCTTGTCCAGTAATGTCCTCCAGGTGTCTCGTGCTAATGTTTCCTTCGGCCCCCTTTTTTACACGAAGTATCGCGTCTAAATCCCTTGTTTTGTACAATTTGTCTCTGATTTTCACGTCGATTTTCTTTACATTTGCAATTATTGATTACTGTGCCTGTAGATTCAGTTTTTTTATCGTCCGTTCTATTGTCGATTTACTTGGTATTGGCCTATTGGGAAAATAGGCTGCAAACATGTGCGCTATTTTGATAACTATTTCCCTAATAAAACCATTTTATAATAGTGATTTTCTCTTGATTTGAGTAGTTCATTATTTAAAAATGATGTGACATTGATCTGACAACTTGAGAATAATATAAATAATTTTTCTGGTATTTTATTATAAACTTTTAATAATACAGAGCGCGTAAGAAGATGAGAAGAGCTGGAATTTGTACACTGGGTACAACTTTTTTTAAGGTATACCTCAGGAATTCGATTTTTTTATTGTATCTTGTAAAGTATTGCATTTAGACGAAAAGAATATATAACCTAAATTAAAGGTTTTGTAAAAATACATAATTAATGTCATATAAAATCATCATTGGATAAACCATTTTTGAGATATTTAAGCCTAAAATATAAATAATTTGAAAAAAAAAATCATATTTGTATCGAGAAAGCTATGAAAACAATAAAATTGTTTTAATAAATTTGACGTATTGATATTGTAAAAAGTTAAAATTTATCATTTAACTATTAAAAGTAGTTTGTATTGCTTTTTTATCGATGGACTATTCAGAAGAACAAAAAATATCTATTATGCGTCTTTTTTTATGGTAACAATAATAATGTGACGATAGTGCAAAGGGGATATTACTTATTATATCCCTAACAACGGGTACCATCTATAGATACTATTAAATACAATAGAAAGTTTATTAAACAAAAAAGCTTTAAAATGAAAAAAAGGACTGCAGTACGACATGAAAACAAGGTTTTGGATATCCTCGTTTTTTCAGGATAATTATTATACTTTTTCTATTGACTTGCACCAACTTTCTTTATTAATTTTAGAAAATCTGAAATATCAATCTCGGATGCGGCATCTGAACTTAATTATACCGATTATAAAATTTATTTAACCTTAAAATTTTACAGATTTTATTCTTATAAATTTATGTCCGTTCAGAACCTTCCTGAACAAAACATGCCGAACTGATCTAAGAATGCATTGGAAATAGCTAAGTTTATGCAGCAGGATCCAAAGTTTTTAAATAAAATTCTATTCACCGACAAGTCTTCCTTCACTTTAGCAGGAATGTTTAATCATAAAAACAAACATTATGGGTCCAGAGAAAACCCTCACCAAATTCAGCAACATAAAAACTCTATTGTTTCCATGGCTTTCTTGATACTAATATGAAACTTTTTTTGTAATTTATTAATAGTTTAACCTAAAATATCTCAAAAATGGTTTATCCAAACATCGTTAATGTGTATATATTTGAAATCAGAAAAAAAAGAGCTATCGTTGTAGCGCATAATATACACGGTGTTTCATTTAAAAAAGTTGAAGTTGCCTATATTTTTCCATTTTTTTATTGCAATATTTTTTTTACTGATAATTTCAAAAGATAATATGGAAGAAACTACAATTCTTTATATAAAATATTTTTTCTGTCTTCAAAAATAAAGGCCCCAGAAGCCAAGTAAATATAATCAAAGACCGTGTACATAAACAGATAATTGTTTTTAAATAGTTTGGCTATAACAAGTTGGTAACAGATATATCAATTTAAGAGCATACCAATTTATATGATAACTTAAAAGTAAATCATTTGGTAACTGATTCAATCATCCATATATTTTATGTCTTACATCGGTTAAAGTTCCTGCACAAAGTGCCACAAATCTTAACCACGGTATGGCTTGGGGATCTTGAAAACCACCAAGGCAGAGCAGCTGGATTAACGTATTATGTTCAAGGCAAGCACCAACCCATCTATCCCACAAAACCTAAAATAAAGTTACATATACCCATCAAATATGTCTCACCTAATTTCTAAACATTTGGTATATTAATGGCCGGTTGCACCAACACTTTTTTGGTCACCTAAGTTGTTCTTAAGCATTAACTGCCCCTAAAGTTTCAAATGTTTCTTTCACCAGGTGAAATTAGTCCTTAAGGGTCCCTTAACTTTAGTTTAGGATTTTTTGTACTTAATGATCCCATAAGTAATAAGTTGACATTTGACAAATATTTTGTTTATTTATTTTTCGTTTGTAGTTTCTATAATAATTAATTTGGTAAAAATTATGTTAAAACCGAGTTTTTAAACAATTATTTTCTTGAATAAAAACATATGGCTTTCAAATTTTGAGGTGATATATTATACTATAAGGTGCTGATTTTATATATAAACATGTAAGCCTATCACTTCGGTTTACTGGAAACGAATCTTGATTTTTCAATGGAACATCCTAATTTTTCGGAATTTGGATATACGGATCATTTCTGATATAAAATCAGAATATCCTATACCTAGTTTTTGTTGTTTTGAGAAAATGGCTGATTAAAGATGTCTAACTAGCATCATTATGCAGTTTTATGGGAAAACAAATAAATGCCAGATAAAATTTGTTATGTTTAATTTAATTTTTCCTAAACACTTTATCTGTGGAGGTCATAATAAAACTATTCCGGCTTACTGAAGCACTGCAAAAATTAACTTTTGTAATAATGTTACTTCAAAAATGTTAATGCAATACCCTGTATATTTTTAAAAATTTGGATTCTACAAGTCATTCCTAATATAAAATATATATTATATCTTATATCTATCTTGGTTAGTTTTTGAGAAAAGGGCGATTGAAATGTTTAAACGACCGCATATTATGCAGGTATAGGGGCAAACAATTTTCTCAAAAACTAACAAAGATCGGTATATGATATAATAAAGATTTTATAGGAATAAGCCGTAGAATTAAAATTTTAAAAAATATACAGAGTGTTGCATTAAAATTTTTGAAGTAACATTATTTGAAAAGTCAATTTTCACAGCACTTCCAGTAAAGCCGGAAGTAGTTTTATTATGTCCCCCACAGATAGGGTCTTTAGAAAGAAATAAATAAAACATATAAAATTTTTATAACATTTATTTGTTTTTCCATAAAACTACATAATGTGCGGTCGTCTGGACATCTTCAATCGCCCTTTTCTCAAAAACAAGCAGAGATAGGTATAGGATATAACATAGATTTTATATCAGAAATGATCCGTAGAATCCAAATTCCGAAAAATATACAGGGTATTCCATTGAAAAAATCAAAGTTGATGTCGTTTCCGGTTAAACCGGAAGTGATAGACACATGTTATACTATCCAAAATAGGCATCTTATGATATAATATATCATCCTTAAATTTGAAAGCCATACGTTTTCATTCAAGAAAATAAAGAGCTGGGTAGTGATTTCGTTGTCACCCGGTATTTCCAAGAAGAATTTAGAAACAGTAACTTTTTTTATTTTTCAGGCTTGTTTTCATTTCTTTTTTTATTCTTCTGGACATTTTTATTTTTAGAAAAAACCATTTTGAGGACATGGATTCAGGTTAACGAAGCCAACGGTGCTTAAGCTTACTTAAGCAAATCAAAAGTGACCTTAAGTTTAAACATGACAAGTTTGTACTAGCTTTTAAATCTTAAATATTTAAATTTACACAAATTAATAAAAGTTTATTTTGTTTTCCATTATGTGTTTATGTCTCAGAATTATTGACAATAATTGTTTCCCTTTTATATCCGTAAAGTTAAGCGCTCTAAACCTTTTTTTTTATTTCGGTTTAAATTTTACAACAAAAACCGTCTTTGTATTGTAGTGTTTACAAAATGAAAAAGAAAAAAAAAATTGTAACACGATGCCTTGATATGACATTTTTTTAAGAAAAATGTTGAAGACTCTATATTTACAAAGTTTAAGATATTATTATTTAATCACACATAAGCTAAAAAAGAAGAAATCTAATATCAATATATTCTGATTATTCGCGTTGTAAAGGACAATAATCAAAAAGAAGAAAGATGTAACGTTGCGTCTTTCTAAATACTTTCAGTTAAGTTGCAATAAAAATATAATGATGAAAGCCAAAACAACCGGCGTAGAACCAAACCAGACTTAGTGGGATTCTTTAATAAGGTAATCGTGTACACGAAATCACTTTTTACGACATTTTTTGGTTAATTTTTTATTTGAAAACCCAAAAAAAAATCGGTTTTCAATAAAACAAAGTATTTTAACTTCTCCACTGTCTATCTTTAAAATATTCATGTTTTCAAGTTATTTTTTTTTGATTAAAGTAGACACAATAGTTCAAACAACCCCACTTAAGTGATTTTTTTGTTAAATTTTTAAAATATAGAAACTCAAAATTTTTTTTTTGGTAGCGTATTTTAGGCAACAGAAAAAAGTTTAATTGAAAATTTATACATACATCTGCGTACAAATTGTTAATGTTAAAAAAGTTTAAACAAAATTTTTTAGATTCCTTTATAGTTTTGATCAGTGATATTTTTTTTAAAGGCAAAGTTATTTTTGCCCCTTTTAGCGAGCCCCGATACAAAGATCTTTGGTCCGGTGGAAGTGGGTAGTTAAGTTGTATCAACAGGTTGGACTGGGCTGTTAAGTTGTTTAGAAAAAAAAAATTTAAAATCCAAAACATGGGAATTTTAAACTCATACAAAAATAAATCATTGTTTAATTACCCACCTATTTAGTAGGTTTATTAAACTTTTTTTATTGGTTGCTGGTAAAGAAAACCACCAGGGATTCGTTATTTTTTGTTTTAAAACAAAACTTCATTATTTTTTTAAACATTTTTAAAAAAAATTGTATGCTTTATGTTTTTTAAATTTAAAATTTTGAGAAATATAGAAATACATAAAAAAAATAGGGCTTGAAACGTTTTTTTAAACGGGAATATATAAATTTTTTTTCCATTAAAGAGATTTACGATGTATTTTTGACATGCTGAATGCGTTGAATAAGCAATGTTGCCAGACTTTTGTAATAATTTGTTATTATTGAAGGTTGTTTTTTATAAAACCAACCGAACAACAATCAACAACTTTAAACATAATCTGGTTCTGGTTAGTTCCGGTTAGGTTTTCCTGTTAAAGGGTATTTTTTTTTTTATAAATGCCCGTTCTGGTCCAGATTAGTGCTGGAGTTGCGGCTTTTTATTTTCCCAAATTTTGTAATCTTGAAATTCAAATATTTTTATTTAATGAAAATTATCCTTATGGTAACGGCAAAGTTTTTTAATAAATTAATATTTCCGTTTAGTAACACTTTAAACGTTTGAGCGTGCACATTTATTACATGAAACGAAATAGTTAAAATAAAATGTAAAAATGACCAATTTTTGAATTTTTTTGCGTTTTCTTGGTAAAAACCCACCATCCGCATTTTTTGCCTTAAATAATAATACTTAAAGAATTTTTACAGAAATTTAAAAATCGTCCAATTTGTAGGAATTTTTTTACAGACCCAAAATGTAATAAAGTATTATTTAGGCGTTCATTAGTACTTTTCGAAAAACCATTTCGCCTTAAAATCTTTAATAATGATATTGCAGGAACGAAATTTAACCCAAAATTTTAGTTCTTTTTCCACATTAATGTTGGAAACCAATTTTGGGTTGAAATAAAGCCATTGCACACTTTTATAAGCAGCTCTTAATAAAGTTAAATTTTGACATTTCTTCAGGAAGTAAAAGATCTATCTGAACATCACTCCCAAAATACTGCAAAAGGTAGATATTGTCGAACTATTTTCGGGTAGGTTCGGAAACCGTTTTCGTATTTTTGTGCTATTTTATGTTTCTTTCAGAGATGTAGTGGTGTAAATAATTTTATGATATTTTCATCAAACGCAAATAAATCTTTATAGCCACGTAATTTAGATATCAAATTTAAAGTTGTTTCTATTTCCTGGCAGCTTTATTACTTTTTTTAAGTTTTTTTACACCTAAAAAGATTCAGTACTTTAAAAAAAAAAATACCCTAAACATGATTTATTAAAGGGTAAAATTGAAATTGTATTTTGTTTTAGTACAAAATATAAACTAATATAAAGGTTACCAACTATACTATGTAGGTACAAATAATATTTAAATTACTTGTTTAAAAAATTTTTTTTTAACTTTTCTTCTATTTTTTGCAAAAAAACATTTTCCAATATTAAAAAAAAAACCATTTAAGTTTAGTGTTACAAATTTGAAGGACCGGCCCCTGTCTGATTGCAAATTATGATAATAGTTTTGAGATTTTGTGTAAGATTTACGACAGTCTTTATAATATTTTATTTTCATTTCGCCATTTAAAAAAACATTTTTTTTAAAAGAATTTCTTTTTCTAGATTGTCCTGCCTTTTTTCAGCACTTGATGGTAATGATAACAACCCTTTTATTCTAGGTCTTTGTAAAACAATTTGTATCCCTCATACACAATTTTTTTACAATTAATTCGCTTCATTGTTTTAAAATTTAAATACATACAGCACACCTAAATTTCGATAACCACCCAAATAATGTATTAAAGCACGTATCCGTGGGGGCTATTGGGTCCCGATAATACTTTTTACGTCTGAAAAAAATCGCTGTTGCCAAACGATACGTCGGAAAAAAAAATTTTTTTTTCAAAAACTTTTTTTATTAATTTTGGGTATATTTTTTCCCCTGTAGAAAATATTTTTTAAAAAAAAAAAAGTTTATCGATTGGTGAAAATTTCAATACAAAAAAATATATATTTTTAGTTTATCTGATTTTTAAAAGGAGAAAGTAAATTGTTCCAAAGTTTATAAGGTTAAAAGCGCACAGTTTGAGCTTTAATTTGACACAAAAATTTTTGGTATCTTTGATTTTTAAAGTTAGCGGTGGGATTTTTTTTAATTTAAAAATCACTTTTTTTTAATTTAAAAAGTTGAGACCAAAAAAAATGTCAAAATACGATTTCATGTGCCCGGTGACATACTCAAAGGAACCTAACTGGACCTGTTCACCCAAAAAAAACACGATAGACTGGAATTTACCCCAAAATACTTAGAAGGCAATAAAAATATAATGAGAAAAAACCAAAAATTAAGTTTGCTAGTTTTAATGCTCTTAATTAAAAATCTACTTAAGATAACTTTGGCGCAACCTGTCATAAGTCCTCTTAAGCCTTACCTTAAATGGAATAGTTAGGTTATTCTGAAGTTGGTACAACAGTGCCTTGAGCCAGCCGGGAGTTATTCCATGGTGGTCACGAGGTATTGGGTACTCCAACCTCGGCTTTACTGGTGGCGGTATGTTTAACGAAAGACATCGAAAATATGCGCTGGACCATCTACGAGAGAAAATCTGCCATTCATTTTCTAAAGATACTTTTACTACAAACAAGTTTTATGAAAAACTTTTTCTTTAACTAAGGTATAGGGCCTGAATAAACGGGCCACCCTGTACATACTGTGTGGACATAGAGTAAAAGCTTATTCAGCTACCAATTTAACTGTTAAAGTTAAATAATCATTTCAGAATAAAGGAACTGTTTCTAACCAAAATATTGCTAAGTATTCTGTTTTTCAAACAATCGTATCAAAAAATTTCTTGAGCTGAGCAAAAAACAACTAATAATTATACAGGGTGTACCAGGTTTTTAATGACAAACTTAATGGGTCAATAGAACACCTTTTTTTTTTTCAAAAAAAACAATAAAAATTTTTTAAATTTTTTGTGGGGTTTGGAAGTAATGTTTTCCATTTCATTTTTAAGTAGATAAAAATATTAAAATAATGAGTTTAGAGCTCTCTATCAAAAACGTTTAAAAAGATAAAATTAAGTTTATATTTTTCTAAGAGTAAGTAAATATTTAGAATAATTTTAAGGTAATCGTAATTTCGAGAATCTAGATAAAAAATTAAAATTTTTTAATTTTTAAAAATTTTAAAATTTTAGACAAAACCCTCTTTTTAAAGGGTAGGGACTTAAAAGGAAAAATCTGTAGAATCCAAAAAACAAAATATACAGTATGTCCACGGAAAAAGGAAGGGAAGAGAAAATTTTTTATTTTTGTTTTTATCAAAAAAAAGCTACTTTTTGAAAAAAATTTTTTGCTACTTTTAAGAGTAAGATTGAGATAGAAACATTTAACATATTTTATACGGGGTGTTAAAAAAATTTGGTACAAGAGTAAAGTGCATTTATTTGTGAAGATATAAAATAAGTTATTTGGAAAAAAAGTTTTAAAAATTTTAAAAGGGGTATTTCCCTTTACTAATTTTTTTAAAAAATCCCCTATTTTTTTATTTTTTTTGTTTTTAAAATTTTTATTTTAATATCCTTTTTAATAAAATTTTTTGCTGTTAAGTAAGCATTTAAAGCTGACGATACTGCGGCTAATGAATTATAAAAGCCAAGTGTCAATAAAGCTTTTTCAACGCCTACTAGAAACAAAAAATTTAAATTTAGAATTGGATAATGAAATTTTAATTACAAATAAAAAAAATGGGCCGTTTTTTTTGAAAAAAATTATTTTATTTGTTTTCAAAACACCATTTTTAAAAAAAAATTTTAATTTTTTTTCAATTTTAAACCCCCCGTAAAAAAAAGTTAAATTTTTTTTACCCCAAATTTAAAAAATAGAAAATTTTTTTATCAGAAGGAAAAAAATTTAAAAAAAAAGGTTTTTCTTCCAACACCTTTCCGTGGACACACCAGTACGTCCACGGAAAAGGTTTTTAATAAAAAAACTTCTTTATTTTTAATTTTATCAAAAAAAATACTTTTAAAAAAATTTCTACTTTTTAAAGTAAGATTGGGATAAAAAAATTTAACAAATTTTATACGGGTACTCAGGGAAAAATTTAAAAAACTTTAAATGGTTCAAGAGTAAAATGCATTTATTTGAAAGATATGGAAAAAAGTTATTGGAAAGGTTGTTCAAATGTAAAAAAATAGTTTTTTTTATAACAATTTTTTAAAAAAAAAAAGGCCTACTTTTTTTTAAATTTTGATAAAAAATTTTTTTAAAATTAATTAACCAATTTTAAAAATTTAAAAACTCATTATTGTACTAGTAGGCTTGGGGGGTGACAAACTTTATTGAACTTTTTTTTTATAAATTTATTAGCCGCCCGTCAGCTTTTAAAAGCTTACTTAACAGCAAAAATTTGATAAAATTGATATTAAAAATTTAAATTGATAGGTATTAAATAAAATTTTTTAAAAATAAATTAAAAATAAAATTTTTTCCCCAAAAATTTGGGAAAAGGGGACCTTTCCTTTTTTTTTGAACAACTTTTCCCAAAATTATTTCCAAATTTTTTTTCAAAAAAATGCAAATTTACTCCTGTACCATTTTTAAGTTTTTTTTAATTTTTTTGAACACCCCGTATAAAATATGAAAGTTTCTTTTCCTAATCTTAAACCCCAAAAAGTGAAAAATTTTTTTTCAAAATTTTTATAAAACCCAAAAAAAAAAGTTTTTTTTTTTCTTTTTAACACCTTTTTTGGGACATTAAATGTATAAAAGGGGTTTATTTTTAAAAAAAAAATTCCCGGAAAAATTTTACCCTTTTTCATGTAAAATCCCAAAAACTTCTTATTTGATTTTGAAAACTTTGATGTAGCCACTACTAATGAAGTCTCGTAAAATAATGAAATTAATAAATACCCTTTATTTGTTACCTAAACTTTATTAAATCTGTAAATTCTTCATAAAACTAACTATCAAATTTTTTTTAAATAATAAAAATTTTTTATATAGATGTTTTTAAAACTTTCTGGGTTAAATTTCAAAATTTTGACAAAATAACGGGAATTTTCTGTATTTAAAAAAAAAAATTAATGTGAGGTCCACATAAAACCAACAAAACGAAAAAAAAAGACAAAACCAGGCAAATTATTTAATTGATTCTGTATTATAAAATGTTTAACATTAACACAGTAATATTTTAATATAAAGTTTTTTTTATCTTGGAATAGATTACTTGTCTTAGGTAAAATAAGAGGCAGTTTATTAATAGAGACTAGATATACATGACTATAAACTATTAGGGGAATTCCCCTTAAAAAATAAAACCCCTTTCCATTTTTGAACCAAATTTGGATACGGGGGTTTTTTTTGGGGGGGTTTATTAGCTAAAAAAATTTTTTGGCAACGTTTGTTTTCGAGAATTCCCTCATCAAAGTTGAAAAAAAACCAAACTTATTTAAATTTTCTTCGGGACAGAATTTTTTTACCCCAAATTTCCCTAATATTTTAAAAAAACCTTTTTAAAAAATTGTTTTTTTATCTATTTTTCACCTTTTTTTTTTCCCTTTAATTGCAAACCTCCACCCACGTCGGATCGTGACCGCAACCATGTATACACTAGGGAATATGGCCGCCCAGCTTAAAAGTGGGAAGCTTCGCAATTTAATGGAAAAAAGGTGTAAAATAAATAAAAAATATAGGTTTTAAAAGGGTTTAAAAATATTTTTGTGCCCCTTTTTATAAAAATAAGGGAAATTTTGTACAAAAAGAAGGGGGGAAAATAGTGAAAATAAGGTTAGATTGATTTTTCTTTAAAGAATATCTCGAAAACAAAGTTGCCCAAAAATTT